>CM060385.1:136827843-136871321 GCA_030545235.1 Helianthus tuberosus | reverse complement strand
TCATATACATTACCTTGTAAGATGAGAAAGGACGAATATGATGTAAGAACGTTAGGGTTTCAGGAATTTGATGAATTGTCGTAATTGCGAATGTGACCGGAATTAAAGATACACTATAAGGAAGCTTCGATCGGTAGTCGGAATCGTGGTGGAGGAGAAATGACAAATATGATCTAAGAATGTTAGGGTTTGCAGAAATTGTATGAATTGTCGTAATACATGAACTGATTCGTTGATAATTCGTTGAGGTGTTGAGAATGTGACCGGAATTAAAGATACATCGCCGGAATCTTCGATCGGTGGTCGGAATCGTGGTGGCGGAGACGGAGGTGATAATCGGCGTCGGACATGAGTGAATAGCACCAATTGTGAATGGATATGACAACTGATTTATTGAAAATACCTTATTTTTATATTTCAGTCCTTGTAGTTTGAGAATTGTTGCGTTCACACTCGGTTCTCGCGGTTCTCGCAATAAGAGGTGGTTCTCGCATGATCTTCTCCCTATATATATATATATATATATATATTAATAGATAACATCTGAATGAGCAGTGGTCATTTGACAGTCTTTTCCTTTTCTTATAAGAACGGAAGGTATGGTGTGGGAATGATGGCCCGTCACGTCACCGTCACGTAAGCGGGTGTGAGAATGAGCCTAAAGGGAATAGACCTAAGGGGGTAGGGGATGAACCCCTTTATATATATATGTATGTGTGTATGTATAGGTGTGTGTGAGTGGGTGAGGCCCGGCTTGGGCGGCAAGAAGCGGACGGCGGCGAAGGAGGAGGTGGAACTTTTTGGGGCGGCAGCGGGAGGATGGGCATGGGACGGCCCCCATACCCTCCAGTAACAATTTGAATGGCTCGGTTTAAATGTTCATTTTGATATAACTGATTAAACATCTAATTTGGTACAATTATTAATTTTCAATACGTTCTCTTCTTCTCTTTTTAGTCTACATGTTATATAAAATTATGAAAACATGCCTGAAACATATTTATTTTTATTTATACATCATCATTATGAAAACATGAAACATATTTATTTTTAGAGTTATTTTTATTTATACATCAATATTATGAAAACATAACTGAAACATAGTTATTTTTATTTATACATCATCAATATATAAATTTTATTCAAGTAGCATGAAAAAGAGTATAAATTTAGTTTTTTTATGAATTCGATTCAAAATATAGTACTGTTTGAGTCATAAGCTATAGCGATTGCATGTACCATACCGGACATTATCGATATCAGTGTCGATTTTATCAGTATCAGTTTGGTTTTTTTTTTCTTTATGGTTTTTGATCGATTGAAAACGCATATCAGTATCCTTTTGGGCCAATGATGCCCTTATTTTTTGGTTATTACGCTGAATGTTGGTACCTTAACAAACCGAATAGTTACCAACCGATTTCCTGCCGCATAGCAACAATCACACTAGTTTCAATAACCCATCAAAATACCGAAAAAGAAAGGATGCACCAAATTGTTTTTTCACCACCGATGTAAGATTTTGCAACTTTTTAGTGTTATTTTGTACAGGATGAAAAATCCAGATTTTCATTGGTTCTATCTACAATTCACAAATAAACATGTCCATTTTGAAAGGAAAAAAAATGGAATTGAATATAATTAAGGTATAAATAATAAAGATAAAATAAAAAGGTTAAGAAAGAATAAAGATGTGAGATAGAATTTAGTAGACAAACAGATAGCAATAACTGTTCATCTGTGGAAACCATCTCTACGGTTGTCTGGCCGCTGCCTAATCCTCCCTCCTCCACTAAACCAAGAAGATCGTAGAGGAAAAAGAATCAGGCGTTTTATATACGCATTGTTGTGCATAAATAGAGAAAAATAAACAGATGCTCAACATCTGGCTGGCTCTATTCACAATCAAATACAACAAATGCAATCCATACAAATTTCAAACAAAGAAGAAGAGATGATGGGAAAGAAGAGAGATCGGATAACCCAAAAGCCTGCGGCGGTGGTTGATTTGGTGAACTAGTAACTGTGGCTGTTGTATATTTATAGACAACGATTTAGGGTTTAGAAGGGTTATGATTATTGGTGCAATACGGTGTCGTTTCATTGAGGTTCCTAATTCTATTTTGGGTTAACTTTCATTTTGATCCATGTGATTAGGTCATTTTAACGGTTTTACCCCAATAGTTTAAAAATAACCATTTTTCTTTCTGATTTTTCTAACTTATCGTTTTTGCTCCCCGCCTCTAACTCCATCCAAAAAAATCCATTAACTAGAAGGGTATTTTGGTAATTTTATAGATAAAACCAAGAGTATGTAAGTCTTTTCACCTGAATAAACCTATAACATGTTTATTTAAATGTATATAAGTAATTCTTTTCTGACTCCCAATTTTTCCAAAAACTCTTTCTAGTAGCCACCACCATCCACAACCATCCACCACCACCTGCAACTACCCCTGCCGACCACGACTACCGCGACTTGTAACTAAACGTTTTAATTGAGTTAGAGCCAAGGAGTAAACTACCGAAATACCACTACTTTTAATTGAATGTTTTAACTGAGTTAGAGCCAGGGAGCAAACTGGCGACAAACTTGAAAGATCAGGGAGGAAAATAACTACTTTTAAACTATTGGAGCAAAACCGTTAAAATGACCAAACCATAGGGAGCAAAACGAAAGTTAACTCTTCTATTTTTAAGGTAAAAAATTGAACTAATCAAGTTTTTTTTTTTATTTTATAATTAAACTTTCTCTAATATAAAAATCACCGGCGGTGTATAAGAGCTAAGCTAAGTTCAAGTTTCACCAAGCTCGAGATTGATTAACTAGCTTACGAGAGCTCGAGCTAGGCTCGGGTCAAGCTTTGTTTTCATAGCTCGAGCTCGGTTCGTTGGTAAGTTTTCGAACTCGGCTCGTTTATTATCAATTAATTAATATATTAAATAAAAATAACATAAATAATAGATTTGTTTAGGGTCGCAAGCTCGACAAGTGAAGTTTGGGCTCGGGCTCGTTTACTAAACAACCTTATTTTTAGGTCCGGCTCGTAAACAAGTTTAAATAAGTTTGGCTCGGGTCATTTACTAAACAACTTTAAATAATGGGTAAATATTAAATATTAATAAAAACTAATATTACACTAAGGCTTTATGAGCCTAGCGAGCTTCACATGCAAGGCTCGAGCTTTGGCTAGGGCTCGACAAGACTCATCTCGTCTCGTTTGCACCCCTAGTTTAAAACTGGAAACCCAAACCTAACAGCCTCCTAGAACCAAAAACTGAAATTTCGGTTCTGGTTACGTTCTGAGCCCAACCCAAACCCCAACCCATGCACACACCTGTATCACACTAACTACCATTTTTTTTAAATCCTAGATAGGAAGACAATTTGAACAGAAAGGTTTTTAAAAGGTCTAAATATTGTCAGTTGGTTTATATTAACTAGACGGAAACTGGAGTTCGAAGCACCAGAAAGCATACTTCTAATATAACATGCGTGAAACCCGGTCACATGTTCCGCCTTCGTTTGTGCATGTCCCACATTTCTAAAAGAGACATAACTCCTTCCTTTAACGTAGATCTCCGGCCCTTGTTGAAGTTCCATAGCTCGGTTGTCACATATGCTCCACTCGGATTGTAATCGTTTATTTCTGTTAACGCTGTAGCCACAGCTTTATAAACTTCTTCCCCGTAGTTTCTTTTTAACCCCTTCAGTTTTTCCTCATTTTCATCTATCACACGCTGCACCCATTGTATATAAATAAAAACAAAAAAATTATATAACTTCTGAGATATTATACAAAACATTACACAAATACACCATAGTAATCTCTTTTTAGCTAATTTTCTGAACGTTAACCACCCGCTTGGCCTGTTAGAGATAAAATACACCCCAAGTCGGTCATTTACTTATATAGTGAAAGGTTTAAATACAAAAGGCTCTTAACGTGCGACGGTACGCGACCACCAATATAACGTGCGTAATTATGCAAATAACGTGCATAATTAGGGTTTAACCAAACCCATGCGTAATTATGCAAATAACGTGCATAATTATGCAATGACGGGCGCAATTAATGCAAAATTAATTACTATTGTGCCACCGCATTCGATTGAAGGCCTAGATTAGATCAGATGTGCGGTTGAGATGCTCGCGTACGCATCGCATGATAAGGTGGTCTTGTACGTTAACCGGCCTCTACTTATATATACGTCAAAATTGTCACCTCTAATCACATGTATACCTGAGATTTTCCATTAACAGTGATGACTTTAAACGGATGCCAATTTGGATCGCGAAGAAACTCTTCCCA
This sequence comes from Helianthus tuberosus, assembly GCA_030545235.1. Lineage (NCBI taxonomy): Eukaryota > Viridiplantae > Streptophyta > Magnoliopsida > Asterales > Asteraceae > Helianthus > Helianthus tuberosus. Next base: position 136,867,008 of record CM060385.1, on the reverse strand, counting down.
CAACGAACATAATTCCGACGCTCTATCTTCCGCCTCTGACTCGTCATATTTCCTCTTCATGGCATCAATAAATGGTTTATTCTCGAGTCCTCCCATCCTCTTCAAACCAATATGAGCTGTGTTTGGTAAATCTTTTAAGCCCTGCAAAAGAGTAATTTTCACATGCATTTAAAACCCAATTACTAATGGATGGGTTAATTTGAGTTATGCTTAATCTCTAATGGGTCAAAATACGTACAATAAAAAAATAACAAATGGAATTAGGTCAAACAAAACAAAAGTCACCCCAACTATATTTTTGATGCATAAATTCTTATAAATCATTTTAGAGTAAAATGTCATTTTCGTCCCTGAGGTTTGGCCAGTTTTGCGACCGAATTAAGTTAGCAAAAAAAAAACGGAAATAACTCTGACTTAACGGAGAAAATGGATGGAGTTAACGAGCCGGATGAAAATGGCAAGATTTCAAACCTTTTGGATCCAGATGCGAAAAAACAAACCTTTGGACGAAAGTCGCAAAACTGGCCAAACCTCAGGAACGAAAATTGCATTTTCTCATCATTTTATAAAAAAATAGATCATTATTGAAGTAATATAAATCATATTTGATATAGTGATATGCTAGTTCCAAAAATAATACTTTTGGACAAAACATTTTGGTTCAACCCAACCCTAGCTATTTTCACCCGACCCATTTGGACCCATTATAAACTAATAAAAGTAAAACGTGCTCACTTCAATCAGTTCTTTACGAGCTTCTTGAAGTTCATCGTTGCTTTTGCGTTCCTGAACAACGAGAGTTTGATTTAAGCTTTCCAAATCGTCGAGTTCTTCCTCTCGTTCTCGCAAGTTCTTCTGTATCTCATCCACTTTTTTTAAAGTCTCCATATCATCTTCACCAATGTGCTTCATAACGTTTAATTGCCCTTTTAACTTTTCTATTTCCAGCTCGACTGCATGTTTTGAATCCAACTGTTTCTCGAGCATAATTATTTTCTTGTGCAATTCTTCTTTTTCCCTCTGAAGTCGACACTCAACAAATTATTATATATATTAAAAGGCTATTTTGTTTTGTCAACATCAAACATCTTTCGCCCCTCAACTTTAATAATGACATGTTTAGACCCTTAACTAAAAAAGATTAGCCCCTCAACTTTAATAATGGCATGTTTAGCCCCTTAACTAAAACAACTCTAGCCCCTCCCTCAACTTTAATAATAAACAACTTTAGCCCCTCAACTTTAATAATGACATGCTTCCCTTAACTAAAACATCAAACAACTTTAACTCTTCTCGATTTGCTTATTTTTATCTATGTTTCGAACCCGTAGCGGAGCGCGGGTGATAATCCACTAGTTATACCAAAAACAGCAAAATTCACCTCAAAACCTGATAATAATAATAATAATAATAATAATAATAATATAAAAAAATATAATCCTTAACCTTCTGATCTTCTGCGAGATTCATCACACTTTCATCGGCTTTCTGTTGCTCATCAGATGCCTTCTCAAGCAAACTATTCCGTACAGCATTCTGAAAGAACAAAAGGAAGCAACTTCAGTTTCGCATTTATGAACGTAACACGAAATACGCAAAGTGTCACACCTGTGCAATTTCTTCAGCTAGCTTTTTTTGTTCGATTTCGTTATTCGCTTCACGTTTCTGTAGTTCTTGCCCTTGAAGCTCAAGTTTTCTCTTTTCGTCTCCCACTTGCTGTTTCGTCTTTAAATGGTCGCTAATGATTTTCTGGATATGTTCTCGTGCACCCGACTCAATTTTCTTGAGCTCTGACATATACAAAAAAAAAGTAACAAGTTTGTAATATCACAATAACTGTAGATGTGAAGCTAAAAAACACACAAACCTTCATTATATTTTTGAACAAGTACGTCTTTTTCGGCCATACGCTCTTTGAGAGAGTGTTCAGTTTCGACATATTGGTTCTCCATTTCTTCCAACTGCTTCTTTTTCACTTCATTTATATTTTTCAAATTCGATTCCAAGCTATCCACTTTACGATCTTCTTCCGCCATTATATCCGAAATGGTTCTAAGATCCGCAATCTTACGAAGATGTTCTCCAATAATATTAGTCGCATTATAATCATCGGATCGCGCAACCCACCCGTAAATCTCATCCTTGAGATCGTCTTTATTAACCTTCCAATCCCGTATACCGTGATGATCAGCGTCATACGATTTCTCAAACGACATCGCGTTGTTGAACCCCACCCAGTCTTTTTTAAACTCGACAAGCGCGGATCCCGAATGACCGCGAAAGTTCCATAACGGAATCACCCGCGTGGGATTAAACCCTCTCGTAGACAACGTATCCCTTAAATTCGAACCACTTTTTCCTACATAACGCCCGTCTTTTAACTCGATAGGGAGATTGACCACAATACCCTTCCATGGCCATACAAACATCTCATCACCGTCATGCTCTGCAAGATGGTCAACGTCAACATTATCTTTCGCTTGTGACGGACCAATGTTTTCCATAACATCTTTCTCGAGATATTTCACAAGCGCTAAATGACTTGCTTTTTCTTTCACACTTCGTTTTTTCGAATCGCTTTTTCCCACCATGGTCGCGTGTTGTAATAGATCCTTATACTGGTAATCGCGCTTTTTCTTGTTCGTACAAAACGGGCAAGTGAAAGTTACATCAGATAACTTCACACTGTGTTTTCCACCCGTTAGTTCTTCATACGTTTTATCTGCATATTCCTCTACTTCCGACTCATTTCCGTCACTGTCTTCCCCAGAGCTATGATCCATATAATCATCCATTACACACGCCTAATAACCACACAAGACAAACAATCAGTATTTGTTTTCAACGCTTTCGGTATTCGTACTTTTCAGTGTTTTCAACAATGCTGCTACCATACCGGCACTGACAGCCAATAATCGGTACGATACTATGCAGTTAATGCGGTAAAATATCGGATATCGGTCAAGAACCGATATTTGAGATATAGGTTATCTCGGTGAGATATCGGTAATTTTAATATAATGCCGAATTTATATATATATATATATATATATATAGCAATTTAACACTAATAATTCAGTGATATATTGGTTATATTGGTCAAATATCGGTTATATCGGTCAAATATTGGTCAATATCGCTGATAATATCGGTACCGATATTCTGACCGATATTTGACACTGATATTTTACTAGGGGACCGATATAATTGATATATCACCGATACGGTATTAGTTGAGCTCAGTTTCGATTTCGGTAATTTGCGGGTACCGATACTATCCCTACATGCAATCATCTTCTACTCACATTACAAAACTTAAATCATATTTATAACATTTCTACATTGTTTTTTTTTTTTTTTCACAATTATCGCTTGCAAAAATAAAATCACAAAATCTAACCCTAATATTCTAAATCAATTGATAAAATGCTTCTTTAACAAAACACTGAAACCCTAGCTAACACATTCATGTAATATCACTATCATTATCATTATCATTATATAATATATATTAAATGCTTCTCGATCGGAAGGATGGCCGATACAGTAAAACATTATATGATATTAAACACGCATTACGCAAAATAGATTCAAAATCAACATGTAAAGTCAGAATTAGAAGCGCGTTGAGGAAACTGTGGACGTACCGGCACTTGATGATCGGTGCGAAAATTGAAGAGGTGGAGAGAATGATCGTTTGAAATTTGGTTGGATTTTGAGTTAAATGGTGATGATCTAGGCCATGTTTGGCTAAGCTTTTTAAAACAACTTATTGAATTATTGGCTTTTAGAAAAGTCATAAACTCCAAAATGATGTTTGGCAATGAGGGTGTATGTGAGGGGGAAAAGCCAATAAGTCAATAAGTCACTCCATACTGACTTTTCCAAAAAGCCAATAAGTCAATAAGCTGTTTCAAAAAGCTTAGCCAAACATGCCCCTAGGCTGAGAATGGAGAAGTTGAGTTGTTGTTCTGGGTGGGTTTTGACACGCAGGAGAAGAGTAGGGGATGCTGGCAATCGATGCAAATGGTGAGGAAAATCAACAGAAAAAGAGGAAGTGCTCGTGGTTTACTTTATTATTAGTCTGCCCGTAGTGGGGCGTTTTTTAAAAAAAAAATTCAAAAAAAATGCCGGAAAAACGCCCACTCCTCCACTACACCCGGCGTTTCCGGACGTTTTTTTTGAAAAAAAATGGGTTTGGCGTGATTTAAAAAACGCCGGAGCTTCATTTGGTTGTCCAATGAAAGCTTGTCATGTGTGTATAAAACCCGTAGTGGTGAAGAAAAATAATGCCCCCACCATGGGGCATTATCCGACACGTGTCATCCTAGTCAGCATTGGGCGTTATAGCAAAAGTGGTGTAGTGGGACATTATTCCAATAATGCCCATTCCAATAATTAAAAAGGATTAAAAAAAAAAGAAACTTTTTTAAAAACCTTTTTGGTCAGACATGTCAGCCCACTATACTCCTTCCCATTGGCCACACACAAAACTATGTCAGAAAAGTGGGGCATTATTCAAAGATGGGGCATTATTCAAAATTGTTTTGAGCGTTTTAAATATAACGCGAGAGCAAAATTTTTTCAAAAAAAACGCCCGGTAACGCCCTATGTAGTGGAGGTCTAGGCGTTTTCCGGCGTTTTTTTTGAAATTTTTTCAAAAAAAACGCCCCATTACGGGGGGACTTAAAACTTTAAATTTAAATGACCTTTGGGTTTATCTCACTTGACTCCAAAAACAAAACTTTTTGTTTCTAGGTTTTTTGAGTCTGTTTGGTATGGGGTAATGTAATAAACGAGTTAATGGAATAGATGAGGTAATGGAATTGATCATTACCATTTCATATCTTGTTTGGTTACCATATGTGAATGGAATGAACAATTACTTTTTGTTGTTTGGTATGCGAAAAAAGACGAAGGAATAAAAAAGGGATAAAAGATAAGAATGGGAGTTATAATTACACGGCAGATAAATAAAACCGCCGCCTGTGATAACTGCCACCTATCACATCAGTTGTCATTTCAAAAATTCAAAATCTCAACCGCTCAAGAACCCTTGAAGCCTTGAAGCCTTCAAGCAATAAAAAGAATGTGTAAAGTCAGAAGCCTTTGAGCATATATCCCAAACCCCTCTGACTTGGGGGGGCTGATGACGGGGTAGCTCAAGTCTCAATAAAATGACTAAAGCACATAACAGCTTAAAAAGTTAAAAGGTTCAAACCCGCGAGCTGTAGTGAACAGCAAAAAGAACAAGCACAGGAATCAGTCACGTCACTGATAACTTACCAACTCTCCTCCCAACCGCAAAAGTGGCATGTGCAAAGGAGACATCCTTTTATCCGCAGGTCCGAAGCCTTCAACCCCTAAATGGGTAAGTCCCCTACTGCAGCTGAGGTTCACTAGTCAAAGGTTTCCCTTCTGGGAAGAACCTTTCTCTATAAGTAACAGCCCTTGTCATTCATACAGGGACATTCCGATCAGCTTAGATCATCCTTGGTCTCTGATCTTTCTTCTTCTCCCTCGAGAACTTGCTTCATGCATACTTCTCTTCTTCACTTCAAATAATATAATTTCACTAACATTAACATCCGAGGCTAAATCTCTTTCAGTCAAGGATTTCAAGTGAATAACAACAAAACTAGTGAACCTCCTCCTACGTCTAGCAAACGTAGGGGGGCCCCACGACCTGCGTTAGGTAAACCGAAACCCTTCAAGCCTTTTGCCTAACCAGTCTACCCACTATCCTCGGTCTTGTATTTATTGTAACAACAATAATCATCCTTTCATTGCTAATGGCACCAGTTATAAAGGTATATTCACTTTTAGATATCTTTTAACTTAGCTAAGATAGTCACAACATCCAATAACATTCATATGTTGTTGAGACAACAATTTCTTCCTCTTTTAATATGCTACAAGTACTTCATCCTCAAGTGAAAGTGAATGATAATTTATGTTTTTACCAGAAGACGAAGTGAGTTTTAAAGCATTCTCCCAAAAGATCGTCGTCGTGCACCTAAGGTACATTTTAACACCCAATCCCTTTTCTCATCAGTTGAAAAGACGAAGTGAGTTTTAAAGCATTCTCCCAAAAGATTGTACATTTAAACAACATAAGAAGTTCACACTCCCCGGTGAGTTCTAGATGCCCACTTTTACAATTTTTATTATTATGGACCGATATGCATGCTATCTTAAACGGTTAAATCTCTTAAATGATGAGCGCGGCGATGTAGCAGCTATGAATGGAGTCTTATATCGATATAAGTGTGTTTGGCCTTGTGCCAAGTAGTTAACGTTGAAGTTTGTTACACGAATTGATGTTTATTTATGATTGAAGTTGGCGTGCATGTTTCATGTGAAAATGTGGTTTGATAACAATTACGGAACGTTTATTTAAATCGTTAACTCCTTGTTTTATTAAAAGCAAGACTCATTCAGTGTAACTAACTTTCTAGCATGCATATCGGGTTAAATGGGCGTTGATGCTTGGTAGGAGGTCCACGACATGGTCTACCGATTCAACCATTAGCTAAATGGCAAATGACCATGGTCTACCGATTCAACCATGCACTTAGCTTTTACAGAATGTACCTTTTACAAAACTTCTAAACAATCATCACCACTAATTCTTATACCAATATGATCAACACGGGTTTTATAACAAAAAAGACAATAATACCCACTAAAATCTCACTAATAGCAAAGCTACTGGCCAAAACCATACCGGTTTGATAAACAATAAACAAATTTATCATATTTCATAAAAAGGACCTCGCCACCATATTACTTTTGTCTAGTTGTAGGAAAAACATAAATAGATAATTTATGTTTGGACATTTTATATAATAAAACAAAACTGAAGTACAATGACAAAACAGCAAACAAATTGGCAACAAAACAAGTAAACTATTAAAAAACAAACGACACCCTAATACGACTCGAGTACTTCCTATTTGCATATTAATCACTAATCACCATACCAGATCCGTGCTTAACTCCCATTCACCCTGCATTTCTTGTTCAAGCAGGCAGACCCTGGTTAACCCACCTACCAAAACCGGTTAGACCCTTTGATCGGTTACACGAGCCATGAAAGTATATGTGGGTATACATTATGAAAAATCTGAGCGGAGCGAGTCAATAACAGCCTGAAACTGTTCTAACTTATCAGCAAGCAACTGCAGCCTCTGATTCTGGTTCAAGTTCCGGTTCAGGTTGGATGTCATCGTTGGAGGGTGCGGCTAATGGAACTTTCTGGAATTCGTTTCTTAGCTGCCCACAAGCCGCACTTGCATCTAGCCCTCGTGTTTGGCGTACACTAACCGTTATTTTACGGGATTCTAACATAGATTGAAACATATTGATCTGCAAGTATAATTTATAATTAATAAAGAGTAAAGTCCACGGATGGTCTCAGTAGTTAACCAAAACTTTGGATTTAGTCCCTGGATTTCCAAAAGTACAGGGAAGGTCCATGTGGTTTGTACTTTGTAACGCATATAGTCTCCAGCTTTTTCCAAAAGTACACGGATGGTCCATGTGGTTTGTACTTTGTAACACATATAGTCTCCAGCTTTTTCCAAAAGTACATGGATGGTCCCTGTGGTTTGCACTTTGTAACACATTTAGTCCCTAACTTAGACATGCTAAAACCTAAGTGCAAACCACATGGACCACCCGTGTACTTTTTAAAAAGCTAGGGACTAAATCCAATGTTTTGGTTAACCACAGGGACCATCTGTGTACTTTACTCTATAATTAACTTAAGTACATAACCGAAATTATATAAACATAATTTTGCAGTATCAAAAAATCAAACTTAATTCCTTTCTTAAGAAAAGGGAAAATTTTGCAGTATCGGAAAATAAATAATTAAAGAAATGTATACCGCTTTTCTGTAAGGACGCTTATACTCAGTGCCATCTATCGGATTAAACGGGATGAGGTTCACATGATATCCAGGTCCCCATTGATGAAGTAACTCTGCAAGTTCTTTTGCATGCTCCACGTCATCATTGACTCCAGCTGTCAAAACAGGTTGACTTAGTTTCATCTTAAAAATGTTTTTTGACAGCATAAGTGAATACGTACCTAATAGCGTGTACTCGAAGGATACCCGTCTACTAGTTTCATGGAAATAGTCCCTACAGTCCTTCATTATCGCCTCCAGAGGGTAAGCTTTCGCACTCGGCACAATCTTTTCCCGCAGTTTCTGATTAGGAGCATGAAGGCTGAAGTACATATATATTTAAAGTCAATATGTTGACTTTTTAAGTGAAATCCAACTTATCGATTAAAAACTTGATGACTGTTATTTGATATGCAGTATATCTACGAGAATTTCCAAGACTAACACCATATATTTTTCAGAACAGTCAAATAATCCAAAATCCATTGCCCAATATAGCTCTTTAAGTTAAAAAAAATACTCGAACTGAGAAGTCAAAACTTGGTTATAAAAAGAAAGAAGCGCACTGAGGCGACAAGGTCTAAAACCGAGGCGCAAAGCGCGCAAAAGCGGTGAGCTTTTCGTACGCGAGGCGCAAAGTGATTATATAATATATTTAGATATCTCATAGGTTTCTAGCATCCCCTACCCAAAATTTAGCTATAAACAAGCTTTATATATGTTTTTAACATGTAAAAGACCTACATGTACAGCCTAAAAAGCCTGTTGTACAACATTCTGCCGCACAAAAAAGGCCATGTAAATGAGGCGCGCGCCTCACCTTTGCCTCATGCCAAATTTTTGCCAAAAAAACGCCTCAAGTGCACTTCATGTTTGTGTCACTCAAAGCGCAGCTCTTTGCGCTCGAGGTCGCCTCGTGCTTAGGCACGCTTTTTTAAACCAAGAATCAAAATGTCAACAAATGAGACGATGAGAGTATGGTGCATACCTAAGAGCCAACGTAGACTGAAGTTTGTGAGAAGCTAGCTTCTTGATAGTGTTCGGGACTCCGACAGTAGAAATGGTCATCATCCTTTGTCCTATTTGTACATCCTGCAATCCAAAACACAACACACATTTGTTAACATGACATGATCGGGTTAAATTTGTCCTATTTGTACATCCTTTAATCCAAAATACAACACACATTTGTTAACATGACATGATTGGGTCGAAAGTAACTATGAATTCATAGGCTCATGGCCTAACATCATTTTTACATTAAAAATATAAATAAACAAACATGAAAGGAAAGAATTATCATAAAAACTCTTTTCAAGAAAAGATACATTAAAAAAAGGGAAATTATACAAGTGATAATGTTTAAAGCGAACCTTGTTCAAGCATCGGTGAGCAGCAAGAACCTCTTTCAGATTCAACATCGGTTCACCCATTCCCATAAATACCACATTCGTAACCCTATTGTTAAATACCTCCTCTATCGCCAACACCTACACATAAAACAGTAAATCAAAAACCATGTACCATATATTATTAATATCATCTTAAAAAATTTTCATTCGCTTCGTTGGTTATCAAAACCTGCTCCACAATCTCGTGCGCTTTAAGGTTTCTAGCGAAACCTCCTTTTCCAGTAGCACAAAATGAGCAACGTAACGGGCAGCCGACCTGAGTAATCAGATCAAGATATCTTTTAAATTAACAAGAACCACAAGAATGAAAGCGGGAAGAAAGAATGAAAGATCACCTGTGATGAAACACAAGCTGTGAGGCGAACCGAGCCTTTATCATCTGTTACCGGTATGCCAACAGTTTCCACCAGTCGATTATCTTCCAGTTTTATCAGCAACTGAAGTGTAAATGAAACACTGAAGCGTTTTAGATGCAATCAAATGGAAATTAGGTTTGATTAAGGTTTAAGGAAAAGAAAGATCATTAACCTTGATAGTGCCGTCAGTTGAAGTAGCAGAACTATGCACAGATGATCGTCCAACCACCCAACCGGCTTCTTGGAGTTCGGTTCTGAATGCCAGAGGCACTTTTACATTTAACAAAAATATTCAAACATTAGACTGAAAATAGATAAAATCTAACATTTTCCCAATAACGTGGGCAAGGATCCATTGTGTGTGCTCTTAAATTCCAACTAAGCAGTTAATGCGGTAAAAAATCGGATATCGGCCAACGACCGATATTTGAGATATCGGTAATGGGATCTTGGTTAAAAAAGCGCGCTTAAGCGCAAAGCGACCCTAGGCGCAAGGAGTTGCGCCTTGTGTGACATAAGGCGAGCTTTGTACAAAAAAGCGCACAAAAAGCGAGCTTTTTTGGAAAAAAAATCCCACTGAAGTGCGCGCTTTTTGTACAGAAGGAGTTTTTGTGCTTTAAAGTGTTATACATGTTGCTAAAATGGTTGTACATTTAAGTGATTTATACATTAAATCATATATAAACCTTATTTATAACTATATTTTGGGATTTTGGGTAAGGGATGCTAAAAGCCTATAGGATATATATAAGCAAACATATAAGCACCTTGTGCCTCGCGTACGAAAAGCCCTCGGCTTTTGCGATTAGCGCTTTGATTTTAGACCTTGTCGCTTTTGTGTGCTTTGCGCTTTTTTAAACCAAGGGTGGGATATGGGTAATTTTAATATCATGCAGAATTTACATATACATAGTTTAACACTAACAATTCAGTATACATACTCTCCTACTATTAACAAATTAACCTTTTGCAACTTGCAAAACACTAACGATTGTAGCAAGTAGGAACTCATTAAGACTTAAAACATTAACATTTAACACTAACAATTAACAATTAAGGCTTAAAACACTAACATTTAACACTAACAATTAATAATTAAGACTTAAAACACTAATAGCCACAATAAGAAGAAAGATGAATGGTAAAACTAAGAAGAAAGGTACGGATATCGGGAAAATCAGTGATATATCGGTCATAGCTATGTAGTTAATGCGATAAAAATCGGATATCGTTCAAAGACCGATATTTGAGATATCGGTAATCGCGGTGGGATTTGGGTAATTTTAATATCATGCTGAATTTATATATATAGCAATTTAGTATACTCTCCTACCATTAACAAATTAACCTTTTGCAACTTGCAAAACACTAACAATTGTAGCAAGTAGGAACTCATTAAGACTTAAAAGTTAAAACACTAACATTTAACACTAATAAGTAACAATTAAGACTTAAAACACTAACATTTAACACTAATAACTAACAATTAAGACTTAAAACAATAATAGCAGCCCAATAAGAAGAAAGACGAATGGTAGAACTAAGAAGAAAGGTACCGATATCAGAAAAATCGGTGATATATCGGTCAAATATCGGTTAATATCAATATCGGTACCGATATTCCGACTGATATAGAATTCCAATCTTATTTCTGAAAAAAGGGGACTCACTCACCCTGACTAAATTCCTGAACATCTTTAACTCTTCTCTTGTACAACAAATGATGCAACTGTTTGCCTCTATAACTTTGCTAAACCCCCAAACAAAACAAAACAAAACAAAAACATATCAAAACTCGTAGTATCATACAACTAATCAAATTACAACAATTTTCGTAACCATACCTGGCCGAAATCAAGAGCCAGCTGTTGAAGTTGTTCCTCAGACATACCCAGAAGCACGTTCGAATCCGGTGGAGAAATCTTCGGTTTAGTGACGGTGGTGGTGGTGGTGGGGACAGTGACGGCGGTGCGGGAAGAGGAAACGATGATGGCACGTGACCTTGCTGCACGTGCCAGTGGCGTTACGGAGCACATAAACTGTAGCAACGCCATTGAAATTGATAAACCTTTGCCCACCACGCTGCTTAAAACCTCAAGATGGGATGATAGATAGGGGATGTTGATATTTTTAAAACGGTGCCGTTTTGATCAATTTCCGTAGAAAGAAACATATAAATAAAATTGCAGGTTGAGATCAAATAGGAAGTTTATGGATAGTAAGCCATATGATTAGGACATGTGACAAAATTTAAAATAAAGAGAAAGGGTATTTTAGTTAATTTTATCATTTTCTTCTTCCTTCCTCTTCCCAGTAACATCAAAACCCACCATTTTCAAAACTCACAATCTTCAACCATTTCTTCACTTTCTATCTCAATAATCACTACATTGTAGTGCGATTTTCGTCACCAATCAATGATTCAAACACCTATCAACGTGTTCTTCAGCTTTTTTTTTTGAAGAAAACCCAGTTTAATTTCATTCAAAATCTTGTTTTTTTTTCCCGTGATTTTGAAGATAATCACTCGAACCGTTCGATTCGATCGCTGATAAGTGTTTCTATCATTCAAATTTCGTCAATCGTTGAAGAAATCGGCTTCGATTCATGTAAGAAATTCTTTAATTTCATTTTTACGATCTGTGTTTTTGATTTAGTCATTGCGTTTTACGATCTTAGCGGGGGTCCGGGGGCAGCGCCCCTGATAGCAGGGTCCAAGGGGTAGAGCCCCTGGCTGGGGTCGAGCTTAGAAAAAACACAGACAGTTTAATTCGTAGACAATTCACAGACAGTTCAGATAGTTCACAAACAGTTTTATGTGTCCATTGCGTTTTAGAAATAAGAGAGTTTTATGTGTTTTCTGGCCATTGCGTTTTAGAAAAAACACATTTTTTTAAGTGTTTTTAGTCATTGTGTTTTAGGTAAAACACATTTTTGAAGTGTTTTTAGTCATTGCGTTTTAGGTAAAACACAATTTTAGGTGTTTTCAGTCCATTGCGTTTTAGAGAGAACACTTTCTTTTGTTTTTTTAGGCGATTGCGTTTTAGAAATGAGACATTTTTAAGAGTTTTATGGCCATTGCGTTTTATAAATAAGAGATTTCTTTGTGTTTTTTTTTTGCATTGCGTTTTAGGTAAGACACATTTTAATGTGTTTTTAAGCTATTGCGTTTTAGAAATAAGACATTTCTTTGTGTTTTCTAGCCATTGCGTTTTACAAATAAGACATTTCTTTGTGTTTTTTGTGCATTGCGTTTTAAAAAAAAAACGTCATTTTTTAGGGGGTTTTTTTCCATTGCGTTTTACGCAACTGAGTTTTTTTCCATTGCGTTTTACGCAGCTGGGTTTCAAAATTTTTTTTCGAAAATATAGCAATAGTATACTCGTTTTAAAGATAAAAAACGCTCGTTTTTTTGTGCAATTTTTATAAAAAAAATAATATCGTATGAAAGAGTTATTAACGTTTAAAAAACGGGAGGAAATTGGAGGAGAGAGAAACTATTGTCTTGGATTGACTAGAATGCCCCTAAACAAACCCACACGCCTCTTTTCTTCCTTTCAATTTCCCTCATTTAATCTTAGCCCTTGATTAAATAAATGGTTGGTCAAGATTACTTTATAGCCTTATTAGCCAAATAAACTTCCTATTATATCCTAACCCTAAAATTGCATAAGAAAAGAAGTTGTCTATGCCATTGTATTTTACAAACTTTTTCTTTGCACTTCCCACTAAATTATGTTTACCTATACGTTAAAATGGAGGCCATTTTGGTAATTTTCCATGCAACCGTTTTTTTTTTTTTTTTTTTTATATTTAATGTTTACCTAGACAATCACCTAAAACCATCATCTCTGACCACTTTCACACCACCTCCTGCCACCATAGCCACTAGCACAGCCGAACACCACCGCGTTGCAACCCCACCCGTGAACAGAAGCACCACAACCAACCACCTTTTACCTAGAACAACAGAATCACTACCCTCCTGCAGTCACTACCTCCGCCACCACCTACTTTGAACCACCAACCACCGGGCGACTGCCACCTACTCGAAACCGATAATTTTCATCAATGTTCGTATTCACAACAATATACAAGTCTGCATAAACACACACTTACTCTGTGTTCTTCGTAGAAAGAGAAAACATATGAGAGAAAGAGAAACAAAAATCTAGTTTTGTTCTTCATTCGAAACCTCCCTACCTCGTCAAGATCCGAAAATCCTTACCAAACCGCTTTAAAATCATTGTGGTTCTGTAACAATCGAAACCTTCGCACCTCCTCACTCCGGCGAGCCACCTCAGTGTTGGGAATCATCGGTGTACAATTTTAATTTTAAATAGAATCATATTCATATTCACAACTAGGGTGGGAGTTGGCTACAAAGTCTATTTTTCCTACAAAGTGTACAAAGTCTTAAAACACCACAACTTTAACCATAAAACACACTCAAAACCCACAAATAAGAGAGTCAAGATCACTAAAACGCCATATTTGTGGGTTTTGTGTTGTGTTTTGGATGGTAAGGCTTTGATTATCGAATAACTAACATTAGTGTGTTTTATGTTCATTATCATGTTGTGTTTTATACTCATAGTTTTATGATGGTGTATTTGAAGTTTTTATGGACTGTTAGGGTTTGAATATTGTGTTTTAGTGGTCTTCACTCTCTTATTTGTGGCTTTTGAGTGTGTTTTAGGGCTGAAATTGTGGTGTTTTAAGACTTTGTACACTTTGTAGGAAAAATGGACTTTGTAGCCGAACCCCACCCTTCACAACTATATACAAGTATGCATAAACACACACTTACTATGTGTTCTTCGTAGAAAGAGAAAACAGATGAGAGAAAGAGAAACAAAAATCTAGTTTTGTTCTTCATTCGAAACCTCCCCACCTCGTCAAGATCCGAAAATCCTTACCAAACCGCCTTAAAATCATTGTGGTTCTGTAACAATCGAAACCTTCGCACCTCCTCACTCCGGCGAGCCACCTCAGTGTTGGGAATCATCGGTGTACAATTTTAATTTTAAATAGAATCATATTTTATTTAATCTATTAACATCACATATTAATTACTAAGCGGACACATGTACATATTAAAACCGATCAAATCCCATTCAATAATCCTACTGCGATTCATTAAAACAATTAAACAACCATAGGGTGTTCGTGAAAACTAACCTTTTGACGAAAACCTAAGCTTCACACAAATTGACGAATCATCACGCTAGTTGTCACTTGTTCACAAAACTTGAGATCACGAATCAACTCCTTGATGCGTATCTCGAAAAACCCGAAACCCGAACACGTGACCCGAGAACTCCTTCAGGTCAAAAAGTCAAATTTAGTCAACTGTAGGTCAAACCGGTCAAATCATAATTTTCTGGGCGGTGGACGGCGTTGCCTGCTGCTGTGCGTCAGGGTGGTCGAAAGTCCGATGGGGTGTGGTTGGGCGATGACGGTAACTAGAGGCGAGTGTAGTTCCGACTGTGACAACTGGCACAAAACCGGTAATTTCCGTACAATTTTAATTATTATCTATTATCTGCAATTATGTGCTTAAATGTCAACATTGTCTGATTACTTGCTATACATGTGAATTCATGCACGTTTTATACTTCAAATATTGCTTTATGCATTACTTTAAGCGTTGCGTCAGAAAGACTAGTAAACTCACCGGTAAGACACACTGTGTCAGCAAATCTGCAGGAAGCAGTCAGATGTTAGAATTAGGGCCTAGGAATAGGTCCAACATCTAAAATACATTAAAACCCAAGTGTGGAAACAAGGGTTAACATATAAACTTTCCGGAAGCTAAACTATGCACTAAAAAGCACCCGAAACGCACTTTAAATGCAGAATTATGCATAAATCAGCACTAATTCAGCTAAAATCAGCTTTTTAACACATTAATATAAGGTAGAATTTATGTTTTATTGTCTAGTATAACTTACAAAGTGTCGGGAATTGAAACTGCCACAAAAGGTGCTTCATACCTAGTGAAACTACGCAATTTAGCACTTTAATGAACCGTAACGTAACGAACCGAACAACCGGGACATCAAAATTTGACTAGAAGTAATGTTTTTATGATAATAAACTAGTATCGGTGCTAGAACACCTTAAAAATCATAAAAAAACATCTAAACACACTTAAACTAACTTAAACCCCCTCGTTTGCACTTTAATCCCCTAACTTCCCAAATTTTACACTTTACCCCCCTTTCACCATGGCCGGCCCCTATGGGCCCCACTTCACTTTTAATTATTGTATTTGATCTTGTCCCTTAAATTGGTGCATATAATCTCTAAAGAAGATTATTGTTGGAAGTAGTCTTTATAAAGAACCATAAGGATAACATATTGTCCTACATCTCATAAACACTTCATCTTCGTCCCCCTTGTTCTTCTTGCTCTCGGCTCACAACCCCCACACACACATCACCATTTTCAAGCTTCAATCTCATGATCCAAGGTCACTAGGAGGTGTAAGAAGCTTATCTAAGAAGGTGTAAGGTGCTAGAAGTGGAAGGACCTCACTTTGGAGCTTTTAACCACTTGATTTCTTCCTTGTTCATCATCTTCATTCTTGTGCCACTTCCCTAGCCATTAGAGCTAGTAGTAAGCTTCTTGATCACTAAAATAAGTCATGTTTATGTTATGTACAAGTTTCACCATCTAAACAACTTAACTTTTAAAGTTAAAAATGAGAAGATCTAACATATTTATGAAGAAATCAAGTGATTACATGAAATTTTAGTGTATGTAATGAAGTTGTTGATGTTATATCTTGTGTTTATGTTTAGATGAAGTATGTTAAAGCTTGGATCTTACAAGTTTAAGCATGGATCTTGAAGGATCCATGGTTAAACTTGAAGATGAACATATAAAGTATTATGTGAACTTGAAATATGAATTTTTATGCATAATCTTGTAATTATGAAGTAATAAAGTGTGTGTAGAATTAATTTTTGAGACTAAAACTCATGGAAAGTTTGTTAAAAAGTTAACATAAAGCTTGTTTATGAAAGATCTAAAGTTATTAAGCATGGATCTTGAAAGATCCATGGTTAAACATGATGTTAAAAATAATGATCTTTCTAATAAACATAAAAGTGGTTTTTGAACATGATTTACAAACTTTAAAGATCATTAAACTCATGGCTGAGTTGGTTAATGAAATAAAGTTTCATAAAAAGTTTGTTAAAATACTCAAAAACACTTATTTTTGGAAAGATCATCTTATGTAAAGTGTAGATCTAAAAGACTACATATTTTTAACAAGAATCAAGTTCACCATGATGTTTCATATGGAAAAATTAGTGTATGTTGTTGATGATTATTGTTGAAAATTGTTTTTGGTGTTGAAAAGAAAATAAACACATGTTTTGAAAACATGGGAAACCTCCATTTTTAGGGGAAACAATGTCAAAATTTTTATAAAATTTTGACACTTAGAAGAATATAAGTTTTGGTGCAACTTATACCCTAAAAATTCACCTAAAAATATTTACTAAGGTTTCCCTTATTTTTGTGTAAAATTTCAAGTTAAGAAATGGTGATTTCTTCAAGTTAAAACTCGTATTAAGTATGTATATTTTTAGGAAAAATATATATATTTAGTGATCACCAAATTTTGTGCTAAGTGTATATTATGTGTAATATATGTAATAGTGTATTAAGGACTTAAAAATACACTAAATACTCCCATGTAGTATAAATACAAAAATACACATACAAATACATGAGAATACATAAGTATACAAGTATACAAAATTCCTCACAGGGAAATACATGGACAAATACAAGAAAATATATTTATGAAAATATATTCCTTAACATATTATTGAATTTGGACACTATGGACTTAAATATATATTTTTGGACAAAAATATATAACCTATACCAAGTATTGGAATTTATACAAAAATCGGGTGAATATCACGAACAACCATATATATATTTTATAGCATGACAATATATATATATATATATATATATATATTTCATACAAGTATTAAAAATATATTATTTTTAAGAGATATAATTCCGAAAAGTAATAAAAATCAAAATAATGATTTTTGGTGAAAAAATACAAAATATGTTAGTACATATGTCTGTAGCTTCCGTCTGCATCGAGTCTTATTTTGTGCTGTGTATGTCATTTTGTATATGTATGTAATTGTATGTATGTTTGTGTAACGACAACTCGGGGAACGGTGCGATAATGTAAAAGTGAAATCCGTCGGACGACGAATGTCATCCGATCGGGTGACACTTATAACTCTCCCTGGTTATTGCCTATAAATAGCTAGCTAGTGTTAGTTAGAAAGAACTTTTGCTGAACTTGATAGCGAAGCTCTGCCAGTCTGTATTTCTACCGGAACAATTGTACTTTCACATTCTTCTATAGAAAGCAGACGGATTAAACGTTGAACTTGGTGTTTTTCATTCTGTGACATAATCAAGGGATTCCGCACCTTGATTCTGATCGATCCAGCCACGTTCTACTCGAACAGATCCTGATAAACAGCCTAACAAGTGGTCTCAGAGCCACAGGAGGTTGAATCGGAGACGACAACAGCAAATTCACCGGATTTTCAGCGATTCTTTGCCGATTTCTGTCGAATTTCACCGGAAATTTGACCTATTTCTCATCTTCTACTCATTTCTTGCTGAGTTTTACATTTTTACACCTTAAAACGAGAAAAAACTCAAAATTGAACAGGAATTCACGGACAAAATTTGACAAATTTGATATCATTAGACTCGGAATTGAACAAAGATCAATCCTTCAAATTTTCATTGAAAAATTCAAACTAAAACTGAATCAAATCAAGCAAAAACCATGTCGAGTTCATCGTTGTTGCTGACGTCATCCACCCGATCGGACAGCTATCCGATCGGATTGGCATAGACTGTGTTCTTCATATGCTAGCTGACGTCATCATCCTACCCGATCAGATCACCATCCGATCGGATTGGCTTAGATAGTCTTGTTTCATCAGCTGACGTCATTATCTCACTCGATCGGATCACCATCCGATCGGTGGAGAGTTGAAGGTTTAAAGTTTTCAAAGATTCTTGTGTCACTCGATCGAACGACCACTCGATCGGATCACCACCCGATCGAGTCGCCATTCGAAACTTGCTTGTCTGTCACTTGTTACGTGGATGTGTCACTCAATTGGATCACCATCCGATCCAAGTGCATCAGTTTGAAATTTTTGAGAAGTGTGAAATTTTTCTAAGTGTTTGAAATTTTTCAGGTGTTTGTCAAAATGGGAGACGAGTTCCTGAATCCATTCAGCGATGTATTTGCATACAACACCACGTGAGAAACAACGACGAATACGACTACCAGTACCAATCAAACTCCAAAGAAAGCGATTGTTGATTCTCTCAGTATTGATAACGCTTATGGTACTTACAACAAGCCGCCAAAGCTTATGGCAATTGAAGACTATAACAGATGGTCAGGCAGGTTTGAAGATTGGTTAAAAGCATTTGCTTATCAAAGCTGGAAGTGTATGAAAAATGGGTACGATATTGGAAGAAAAGATTACGAAAATTTGAACGAAAGTGAACAAGAGACATTTGTACATAAACAAAAATGTATTGCCCTATTGCACCAATCTGGTAGAGATGATATCATCTCTCTGATTAGTTACGAAAATGCAAAAGATTTGTGGGGCAAGTTAGAGAAGAAATGTATTGGAGGGGCTGAGATAGTGAAGAACAAGAAGCGTTTGTTGAAGAAAGAATTCGATTTATTTGCGTGCATGAGGAATGAGTCGGTGCTAAAGATGATTGAGCGTTTTTGTCACCTAAAGTTAGAGCTTGTCAGATATGGGATAACGTTCACAGAAGAAGAATTGGTTGAAAAGTTACTAGAATCCTTGCCAGATGAAAAGGATTGGCAGTATTATGCATTGGTTTTGAAAAACACAATGAAAATGTCTGACATGACTGTCGATTAGTTGATAGAAAGGTTTGAAAGTCATGAACTTATAATCAAGAAGATGAATAAAGTCAACAACACCCCGTACCAACAAAATGTCGATCTGTATTATAGGGGTAGTATGATACCTAAAACTGCTTCACCAAAAACTGCGTTTTCAGCTTAGAGATCAAGCACGACAAATCAAGAGAAACAAAGCAGTAGTTCTGTTCCGAGCAGTGGTTATCATGGAGGATCTTCTTCATCGGCTTCAGGGAATCAGCAGCAGCAGAATATTCCCAAAAATGTCTTCCATTGCAACATAGCTGTGAATCTTAATAATGCACAAAATTTTAATGAAGAAATAGCTAAGCATCAGATGGTATTTCTTGCTTCAATCCTGGAATCTTATGAAAGCTTAGTCGCTGGGAAGATCGGAAACACGAATTTGACGAAAGAAGATTATGATCAAATTGATCCGAAAGAAATGGAATTGATTGACATACGCTGGTGCATGGCAAGCGTAATTCGACGTGCACAAAGGTTCATGGAGATAACCGGGAGAAATTCGATTGGTGGGCCTTCAAGGAAGCTGGGCTTCGATAAGTCAAAGGTAACCTGCTTTAAGTGCAAACAGAAGGGGCACTTCAAGAGGGAATGCAGGAATGCAGCTTCAGATGAAACAGCTAATCTGTTCCATGATCATTATTATAAAAAGGCTGTTTATCATCGCAATAGGGAAGAACCGCCAAGAATGAAACAAATTGAAGAAAATCCTAAAGAAAAGTCAAGAGCCTTAGCCGTAATTCATGATGATGAAGGCTTTGATTGGAGTGAGTTTTTACCCGAAGATGATGCTGTAGGTTATGCGTTCATGGCAAAAGTTGAACCATACAAAGATACACGAACTGAACAACAAAAATACACCTATCGGAAGCTGGTAGCTCAAACCCTGAAAGATAGAAACTATCGAGCTTGGAAAGAGGCCAAGAAGGCAAACAGATGGGATCCAGATCGTGAGTGCTATTTGGACCCGAAAGGTAACATAATTGCTGAACCATCAACACTCGTAGTTGAAACTCTCATTGAATCGTTGAAGCAAGAGGATGAACAAAGAGAGAGAGAGAGAGAGCAGGCAAAGAAAGCTGAAGAGGAAGAGCTAAACTCAAGGAAAGTCGATGAGGGGATAATCGACACAACTAAAGAAATGATCGTAGAGAATCTGACAAAGATGGCAGATAAAGTGCTAATGGCAAAGGAACTAGAGGTAAATTCCAAATCTGCGTCTGAGTCATCAAACAAGGTCAGCTGTAGTAGTTCAACAAATGAGTCAGGTAAGACCGATAAGGCTAAAAAGGAAAGTGATTGCAAAAATTGCATGAAAGAATGCAAAGTTTGTATCACAAATGCATATCTCACAGTCAAAAAGACTGAAGAACTGGTTGCAAAAGTCAAAACGGTTGAAGATCAAATCTTAAGTCGAGATAAACTGGTGAGAGCTTCAAATGAGAGAATAAAAGAATTAACTGAAAGAATTGAAAAAGATAAAAGTGATGTAGAACGATTTAAGAAAGAAAATGAGAAGTTAATTCATGAAAACCGACAACTTTCTGAAAATCATGAGAACAATAAAAGATTCTGATGAGCGAAACACTAAAACTTCTAAAGAGAATTTTCAATTGTCTGGAGTTCTTCAGGCAAAAGAAAGACAAATCAACCAGCAGTTGGATGAGATTGCAAATCTTAAGCTTCAGTTTCAGGAAGCTAAGATTGAGAATGAAAGAAGCAATCTGAAACTGAACAGTTACAGCTCCGCGAGCTTTGTTCTTCAGCATATAGTTCCCAAAACCTATTGGGAAGAACAAAGTTGGTGAAGATGTATACTCAGATGGAACCGGGGTGGGTTATCATCAAGTTCCACCGCCCGTGTTTAATAATTTTTCAAAGAAAAAGTATGGGTTGGATAATGATGATGAAACAAATGATGTAAAACTTCCTGAAACAATCGATGTCACATTCACTTCATCATCTGATGAAGATAGTGTTCAGTCTGAAGTCGTAAAAAATGTGGTTGAAAATGTTTTAAAATCAGACAGTGACTCGACTGAAGATGAAGAATGTTTCTTAAACAGCTACATTTCGAAATCAAAATCCCAAAACAACTCAATTGATGAACCTACTTTTGTCATGTACAAGATGTCTGGTTCTGATAAGTTGTATTCGGATATTGAATTTCCACTTGAGAATGTGAATGTTGACAAGTTGAAGAAAGTTTTCAAGTTGGTTGAAATTGATGTTTCTGAAGTTGAGGGTTTGAAAAGTTCAAAAAGAATGATGAATTTTGAAAAAGACAAAGCTTACTATAATAAACCTGCTGTTCCACCATGTTTTAACAATAACAACCAAACCAGATGGTCGGGAGGTTATCAGGGTGGTAAGAACAATCAGAAAAGGAACTTTCAAAACAAAAAGTTTGTCGAAAAGAAAGTATTTGTAAAAAGCTCAAGTTCAATTTCCGAACAAGAGTCGGAAATCTTTTCGAAATAAAACAAAGAATTCTTTGAGAAAAAGGCCTCACAACCTCAGACTGAAGGCAAAAGTCAGGAAGTTGACACCCGAACTTGTTTTAAGTGCAACGAAGTTGGACACATTGCACGAAAGTGCACCAACTCGAAGCCTAAGTCTGTGGTTGTCGAGAATCCAAAGAAGAAAGACGATGTCAAAGGCAAAGGGCCGATGTTTGTTGAGAAGAAAGTTTTGAAAAATGAAAAAATCAAAGTCAAAACTGAACCCGTAAAACAATCGGTAACTAAAACTGATAAATTTTACAAACGGGTCGCTTCTTCGCAACAAACTTGGAAACCAAAATCTGAGGCTAAGACAACAAGTTCTCCAAACCAGAGGTTTCTGAGTCTGCAAAACAATCATCTTCAACTAAGAAGATGAATGTACCTTTGGATTTCTACGAGAAACTTGAGAAACAAACTTCTACCCCACCAGGGAAGAAGTATGTTCCGAAGAAAGACCAATCATCTGGTCAACCTCCGGAAAAGGAATTCTTTTTGTATAAAGAGGTTGAGATTGGATCTGAAGAAAGTCTTAAGATGAATGACAAGAATTTTCCACCATTGTACACTGCAACAACCCACATCAACGTCAAGCTACCTGAGTGAAAGAGGCTTGGGTTGCTTCAAAATCTAACTAAGTGTTTGTGAAATGTGCAGGAGCTCCCGAGATCTATCTCACGTTGGATAATGGATAGTGGAGCTTCTCGGCACATGACAGGGAGAAAAACCCTGCTTTACGATGTTAGATGGTTTAACGGTGGATACGTCGGTTTCGCCAGTAATCAAGGAGGACGTATTGTTGGTGAAGGAACGTTATCAAATGGTGTAATCATGTTTGAAAGAGTCAATTACATCGCCGAGCTAGAGAACAATCTTCTGAGCATTTCTCAAATTTATGATAGAATGTATTCGACACATTTCACTGATAAAGAATGTCTGATTCTGAAGCCGGGGTTTGTCATCCCCGAGGAGTGGATCATCATGAGAGCACCAAGAATTAATGATCTGTACGTGTTGGATATGAGCATCGCTACGACTACCACGGTTTAAACTCACTGCTTCATGTCAAAAGCCACTGAAAAGGAGTCTGTTTTGTGGCACCGGAAGATGTATACTGCAAGAGTTCAGCGCGCCATATACTCCGCAACAGAATGGAGTCGCAGAAAGAAAGAATAGAACGCTGATCGAAACGGCTAGGACGATGCTTGCTGATTCCAAGTTACCTGTTAATTTCTGGGCAGAAGCAGTATCAGCCGCTTGCTATACTCTCAACAGGGTACTTACTGTGAAGAAACACAACAAGACATGTTTCGAGTTGATCAACAATCGCAAGCCTAATCTCGAGTATTTGGAACCGTTCGGGTCTCCCTGCACAGTTCTAGATCCCGATGGCAAATTTGATTCAAAGATCATTGAAGGTATCTTCGTGGGATATGCTAGTCCACTCAGAAGAGTCTTTGTTCCAAGTCTGAAGCGGATCATCGAAGCACATCATGTTGAGTGTCAAGGCTATACTATGCCACCACAGAAGCCCACAGACTCATGGCGATTCAACTACGATACTCTATGGGATTCATTCGAGTTAGAAGAAGAGCCAGAGTTCTTTGATGATTTGGATATTTTAAGAGAATATGAAGCATCTCAGGAAATATTCCCAGCAAGGTCTTCTACACGTCAACGACAAACTTCCAATGATGATGAAGCTGGTCCCAGTCACGCTGGAGAGAATGATGAAGTTCAGCAAACTCCGACTTCTTCGGAACGCGAACCTGCTCCTGAAAATCAGACGTTGGTCAATGATAATTCAGAATCTGATGATATTCCTACTTTTGACCATGGTGATTCAGAGTCTGAGGGGGAGCAAATCCAATCTTCAGATCAGACAATTCTTGACAATGAACAAGTTGCGGATCAGAACGTTACTAATTTGGAAGGCGAGGTGGATGTTCCTGGTGAGGTTATGCCGAGGACTCTTTCATACCATCCAGAGGAGTTGATAATAGGAGAGCTGCAGTCAGGAGACCGCACCAGACGATAGATTGACCATGGCCTTACTTGCTTTTATTCTAAAGTTGCTCCTTTACAAACAGAATTTTCACTAAGTTGTTTCATTTCGCAGATTGAGCCGCGAACCTATAAGGAAGCACTGACAGAAGATTCATGGGTCATCGCTATGCAAGAGGAGCTGAGTCAATTCGAGAAACTTGGTGTTTGGAAGCTTGTGGATCTCCCTGACGGACATAGGAAGATAAACACGAAGTGGGTGTTTAAGTGTAAAAGAGACGATAAAGGAGTTATTGTTCGCAACAAAGCACGACTCGTGGTCCAGGGTTTCAGTCAGCAGGAGGGGATAGATTTCACTGAAGTGTATGCTCCAGTTGCTTGACTTGAAGCTATCAGAATCTTCCTAGCGTTTGCTTCATGGAAAGGATTCAAAGTGTATCAGCTAGATGTCAAATCGGCATTTCTTTATGGAAAGGTGAAGGAAGAGGTATATGTCGGACAACCACTGGGCTTCACCGACCCAATTCACAAAGATAAAGTCTATCTCCTGGATAAAGCGCTGTATGGTTTGCATCAGGCCCCGAGAGCCTGGTACGGGACGTTATCTCAACATCTGCTTGCCAACAGTTTCATCCGAGGAAAAGTGGATGCAACCCTCTTCACGAAGGAAGTCAATGGTCATCTTCTGATAGTCCAGATGTATGTTGATGACATTATATTCGGGTCAACAAATGAAGAACTCTTCAAAGATTTTGAAAAAGTTATGAAGCAGAAGTTCGAAATGTCTTCAATGGGTGAGATGAAGTTCTTCTTAGGGCTGCAGGTCAATCAAATGCCTGAGGGAATCTTTATACATTAGACGAAGTACATGTAAGATGTTCTGGAGAAATTTGGAATGTCCGGCACAGCTCCAATGTCCACCCCATTAGCTACGAATCATGGGATCAATCCTGATCTCATCGGAGAGAAGGTTGATGAAACTTTATACCGCTCCATGATTGGATCGCTAATGTACTTGACAGCATCAAGGCCTGATATAATGTACCCAGCCTGCCTCGCGGCCCGATTTCAGTCAAGTCCTAGAGCCTCGCATATGTCAATTGTCAAAAGGATTCTACGCTACCTGAAAGGAACTCCAAGCTTGGGGTTTTGGTATCCAAAAGACGGTGACTTCACGCTCGAAGGGTACTCTGATTCTGATTTCGGTTGCTGCAAAGTCAATGCTAAATCAACAACTGCAGGATGCCAATTTTTTGGACCCCGACTGGTCACGTGGCAATGTAAGAAGCAAACTTCTGTTGCTCTATCAACATGTGAAGCCGAGTATGTATCTGCTAGCAGCTGCTGCTCTTAGATCCTGTGGATTCAGCAACAGATGCGCGACTACGGTTTGCAATTTCTTACTTCACCCATTTTTGTTGATAATGAGGTAGCAATCAACATAACAAAAAATCCGGTACATCACGCTAAAACCAAACATATTTAAATTCGTCATCACTTCATCCGAGATTGCTTCGAGAAGAAGTTGATACGAATTGACATAATCCACACCGACGAACAAAAAGCAGACTTACATACCAAAGATTTTGATAGATCACATTTTCAATATCTTTTAAAACTGAATGGTATGAAGTTGTTGTCGGATGCGGAGGGGATACTTGGCGTTGATGAGTGTACCACTGCAGATGATGTTGAGAAGCAGACTGCACTGGTTTGTCGTATTTTTAGTTGTTTTGGTATTTAAGGGGAGATAGATAATATTTTCAGAAAAATACAAAAACAATAAAAATGCAAAAATCCAAAAACATGAGATATTTTCAAAATCCGAAAACAATAGAAAACCCAAAAAGAGTTTGTGTAAAAAAGGGGAAATGATAGTACATCAGCTAGACAGTTACAGTATGCTAAAGATTTGTAATGATTAAAAGGTGTTAAGCAGTCTTGCTGATTATATGTCGGTAGGTTTTTATACATTTAGTAGATTTGTTCGGGATATAAACCTAAAAAACATTTCTTGCTTATTACGTGGGGAACATCTCTCGGATATATAGGTAACCCCTGAAATCTTGGTTGAAAGATTTTTCTATTTCTGACATACTAGGTCTATGTGCGTAATGATATCTGGGGTATTATACCAGGACTTCTGATTTTGAGGAAGCAATAGCCTAGTCCTCGTATAATACTCTGCACTGCTTTAATCCTAAAGCTCACCCTCAGCATAAAAAATGATGAAACATTGAAAAATGCTAATCATGTGCTGATGAAGAAAAGATCCCCAAAGGGGACACACCGAAAGTCGAGCCATAATCTCTCTGTCTGAACGAAAGTTCTAACCTGAGCTCTCATGGCCTCGCACTACCCTTTTACAGATATCATTATTGTACGTTCACCTGTAAGACTGAATATAGAAAATCTGGATACGAGAGTATATTCTGAGGTGGGACACGCATATAAGTTAACCTATTAAAACACTAATTCGTATCCTGAACAAATTGAAATTTGTGTGAAAATTTAAATTGGATCAGTACATCGGCAATCATAGTGAATTGTTTAATACTTAGTATGTTATCAAGCTTAACGGTACTTGTAGTTTGTCGGTAGCTGATATGATCCCCTAACACACTCACAAAAATTATGTTTGTAAATAGTTTACATTTATTGCATTTCATTTCAGTTCAGTTTAGCATTTAAACCCAAAAAGATTTCATAGTTTTCTAGTCTTAAAACTTTCTTAAAATCTCAAAATAATTTTACATTTCTGTTTTAGTTTTATCGACAAACCAAGGTAGAAAGCTGATCTTCAGACTCACAGTCATGAAGCAAATGCAGGAAGTTTCTGAGCTGGACAACAGGGTTGGGAGCTAATCTTGGAAAAGGGTTGGATATTTCAAAGTCAATGCAAGTTCATTAAGTTGACACTTGTAAATTTTCATGAAAATGTGTTTGAAAAATTGAACAGAATGTCAGTTTGTTCTTGTGTCGGATCAACCAAGGTCACTAACTTGGACTTGGTAGACAAATTAAGTGCCTAGGGTCATTAACTTGGACCTAGATACTTAAGTGGATTTCTAAAACTGACCAAATCTGATAAAAACGACAAAAAGTCAAAGATCAAAACATCGAAAGTCAAGAGAGGTGTTTGGATCGGGTGATAATCCGATCGGATGGCCATCCGACACCTGGTCACCCCTATAAATAAGAGGTCAATGACTTCAGTCAACCTTTTACTCGATCGGGCAACCATCCAACACTCTCTCATACTCTCTCACATTCTTGATCTGATTTTCACATTCTTTCCTTCCACAAGTCATTGGATTGTTGGCACACTCAACCTTCACAATGGGAAAGGTAAGATTTCTGATTTTCATTGTCAAATCTGATGTTTTTGAAGTGTTTATGCATGTCGGCGACTGTTCGGGCCTTTAACCTTAGATCTAGGCAAATTTAAGGTTGTTTGATAGATTTTGAACATAGGGTTTTGTTCACAGGCCTTAGATCTATAGGTTTACCGTCTCAATTTGTGCTATAACATGTTAAAATTTGATGAATTGAAGGTTAGAGGTGTTCGACATTCGGACCACAAAAAGTGAAATTAAACTCAGATTAAGCCGAATTAGACAAATCTGAACATAGGGTTTTGATCGCCTAAGAAATATCTACGTAGATCTGTGTTCAATTTGTTGATATCTTAGAAATTTTTTTGATGATTCTTTGAATGTTCAAACTGTTCTTCAAATGTTCAAGGATCGAGTGGGAATTCAATCAGATGGCAATCCGATTGGATGGCCATCCGATCCAATGCATTTCATGAATAAAATTTTCTAAGTGTTTTGTCTTAAGATTTGTGTCTTAACTGTTATAGGTGTTGTTTGGATAGTATGGCATCTTGATCGGATGGCAATCCGATCGGATGACCATCCGATCCAAAGCACTTCATGTTTGAAATAGTTTCTAAGTATCTGTCTTGGAATCTGTGCATTTCTTAATTGTCATTGATCGAGTGGCAATCCGATCGGATGACAATCCGATCGGATGGCCATCCGATCCCTAGCACATAAAGACATGATTGTTCAATCAATGATTCCGACCTGTCAAATGATCGAGTGGTAATCTGACCGGGTGGCAATCCGATCGGATGACCATCCGATCCTCATCACAAAACGACAAAACTTTTATCAACTGTTCAAACTTGTCAAATATCGAGTGACAATCCGATCGGGTGGTCATCCGATCCATGGTATTCACTCTCAAAAGGTGTTGACTTGTCAAAGGATCTATCTGTATTGTCACATGAATCGAGTGACAATCCGATCGGATGGCCACCTGATCCAAATACACATGTCAGCTGGTTCATTACTCTAATGATTGATGGTTCATCGGATCGGATGGCAATCCGATCGGATGACCATCCGATCCTCGGTGCTGTAAAGAGTGATTTTCCCAGAGTTCGAAAAATTTTTGAGAATTCAAAATTTTGTCATATTTTATCTTATGTCTTGAAGCTTGTGCAAATGTTAACGTTGAATATTTTCGCAGGGAAGGGCATCAGATTGGGACAAATCTCACAACATTTACTGTCTGTTGGATGCACACTATACGGATAATACTTTGTTTAAAGTGATAGCAAAATTTTTATGGGAGAGTAAGATTAGTAAAGCCTTAACCTATAGAACTGTAGTGTATGAATCACATGTTAGAAGGTTTTGGAGTTCAGTGAGGTATGAGGAAAAAGAAAAGATGATTTATTCAGCGGTTAGAAAGAAGGATGAGAATGGCCAAGACATAGATGTGGAGATTAAGTTCAATGTTGGTGATTTAAGAAGAGTTTTGGAGTTAGGAGATTCTGATAGTGATCCTACCATTATTCCTGAATGTTTGTGCAAAGGTCTATGGTGCAGAATGGGATTTACATGACACTTGAACGGAAAATATCTGAAGACCATGTTTAGTACACCTTACAAGTTCCTGATTCACTGCGTAGTACATGCATTGTCACATCGAAAAGGAGCTTATGATGAAACATCGGATTATATCATGAATATCGTTACTTGCTTGGTGCTGAACAGGCCATATAATGTATCGCAAGTGATATTTAACTATATGGTAGAAAATGTAGGAGCTGGAAGTGGAAAGTACATCATGTATCCCAGATTTATCCAGATGTTGATAGATGATTTAGTTAAAGACATTCCAAAGGATGCTGATGATGTATTAGGTCTACGAAACATGACAGCCGACACATTGAGCAGATTATCTAAGAATCCAAAGAAAGATGATCCTGAACCAAGAGCAAGGAGAATGATTTGCAAGATCGACAATCCAGGATATGTTGCTCCAGAAAATGATGCATGGAGACATGAAAACAGTAATTCTGAGAATGAAGATGACAAGATGAGGGAAATGGTTGAGAAAAAACTAAGATATTGGTTTGTGAAAGACGGGAAACGGAAGAGAACTCCTAAGACATCCCCTGCTGTATCTATTCCTAAAGAGCCAACACCAAAGATAGTTGTTAAGGGTATAGTTGAAAGGGGGAGTCATAAGAGAAGTTAGATCTTTAATTGTTATATTATACTAATGAATGCTTCAATGCTTGTTTTGCAGGGCCTTTAAGGAAACCCCAATCAAGTTTGATAGATGAGCCAGTGGTGAATCCATCGAATTTATCTCAAGAAGGGATTGACTTGACGAAGGTAACATTTGAGCAGTACATAAAGCTTACTGAAGATACAACTGCAAAAGACCAAAGTGTAAGTGTTCAAACTGAAGGTGTGAAAGAAAAGCAACCTGAAGAGGTAGTTCATGAAGAATCAGAAGATGCTGATGATGAGTCTACTGAGACAGAGCCAGAGATTGATATGACAACGGTTGGTCGTGGAAAGGTTCAGTTGAAAAAGAAGCCTCAGAAGAAAAGAAAAGGTTCTGATGAAGAGGATTCTACATATACACCAACAGTTGAAGAGAAAAAGAAGCTAAGGATAAAGAGAAAAGCAGTTCAAACAGGCATCATTCCAAGGAATGTTAGAGCAAGAAAAGGTGGTGCTTCTATGCCTGAAAGTCAAAGTGGCAAAAGTGAAAAGCACATGGAATCTTCAAAAGGTCCTGAAGCAGTGAAAGAACAAAGTGTTGAAATTCCTAAGGCTCCGGAAGTACAAAACGTTGAAAAGCCTGAAGTTGTAAAGAATGTTGGTGATGATGATTATGTTGAAGTAAGAGTTCCTACACCACCACCACCACCAAAAGATCAACCTATTCCAGAAAGTGGTGAATCTTCACAGCCAAAGAAAACAGTTCTTCCAGATATGTTTGAAGACTTTCCAAATGTTCTTGGGGAATACAAAGATGATTTTATTCTTGGTGATGAATTCGATATGTTTCATGATGCATCTGTAAAAGATTTGGAGAAGAAAGTTAGTTTGCTTGAGAAGGAAAAAGCTAAGGCTGAGGCAGATCGTGATGAGTTAAAGAGATAGCTTGAAGAGTTGACAAAAGTAAATGAAGAGATAAAGTCTGTCATGATTAAACAAGCAAAGAAGTTAAAGAAAATGGAAGGTGATGTTGATGACAATGCAAAGCTGTTTGAGCTACTATCTACAGAAATCACTGATCTGCATGTGAAGAATGTGAAGCTGAATGATATAAATAAGACGCTGAATAAGTTGATAAGTGAACTTCATGAAGCATCAACAAATGAATTCAAAGCAATGAAGCTTGAGATGGAAGCAATGAAGGCTGATAAAGCAATGAAGAATGAACAACTTACTATGTTATATACGGTGATGGAACATCATTTGGGCATCGGCGTTCATTCTATTTATAACAACATTGAAATCAAAAAAGGTTGAAGAGCGAAGGATTGAGAGAGAAAGGAGGTTGGCTGAGGAAGCAACACAAAGAAAGAAAGAAGTTATCGTTGAGACTCAAGAAGCTGGAGGTTCTTCGAGTCAAGCTGATGTTGAGATGGTGGATGCTGAAGTAGATCCATAGGGGTTTGTGCTTGTTGGTGAGTCTTCTACTCTATCTTACAACTTTGATGACATTGTTCGCCGTGTGCAAGTTGCTCAAAGGGAAAAAGAAGTCGAAAGAACATAAAGCGTTATTGTTACGATGGAAAGAAGAAGAGAAAGTAGAAAAGGAAGAAAAAGAAGATGAAGAGATGGATTTTTGGTTGAATGAGATTGATAACTATGATCCTTTAAAAGATAAAGATGATGATGAAGATCAAGGCTCGTCTGGGTTATTAATTGTGAATCCTTCTGTTCAATAAAAGATAGAAGATTTTATGAATGACGAGATCAATGAACAGGAGGAGGATCAACATCAAGAGTCTTCATCATCAGGAAAACAACATGCTGACCAGGTATTCCTCACGCAACCAACTGTTATTTATTTACATGCTCGGGTTGAGGGGGAGTTAGAGGTTCCTAGGTCAAGGGCAGAAATGTTAGAAGAGTTGGGGTTAGACGATGGCAAATTTAAGTTTGATATTGAAGATGAGATACCCTCGTCGCCTGAAAAAGAATATGAATTCAAATATGCTCAAGAGGCAGATAAGTACAATGATGTGTTTGTTGAAGAAGCATATGATTCGTCTGATGAAGAGACTGTATTTCACTGTGCTGGTGCTGATGAAACATTTCCGTCTCTCGCTGAAATGTTTAAAGAACAAAATGAAGACGAAGTCAGAAGGAAGATTGTAGAAAAGATCACTACTGAAGGTGTTCTGAGAACCATTCCAAGAGAAAATCTTACTAAAGAGAGGAAGAAGTGGTTTAAGGTGATGCCGAAGGAAAGGAAGTTCAGAAGGCCTCTACAGTACTTCACGCATGATGCTAATATCTCATGGGGTGATATCTTGTCTTGGGGCTATCCGGAAGATCTTCAAGTGTATGCTATAAGACAGGAGCAAGGGGTTCAATACTTCAAGTTTTTGTCAGATATTAAAACCCTCCCGTGGTGGGACGTTGAAGAGTTAGTGCAGACGAAGAATATAAAGCAGTTTTACTATGGTTTGGATGTAAAGCAGCATGATCAACACTTGTGGGATTATATAAAGCTGCAAGCTAAAGCAAGATTTCCAGATTGGAATCCTCAGTTTCCAAAACAGATTGTTACTATTTTGGAGTCTGGAGAGAAAGATATCACTTTGGATATCAAGCCGCCGAGGTGTTTAAAGAACATGCCGCTACGTGCAATGGAACAAGACTTTCATGAGGATTTTCAAGGTTGGTTATATAATGAAAGCACAACGGAAGCGGTGATCTCTCTATTTGACAAGTCCACTGGAGCTTCTAGAAGGATCAGCATATTGGATCCTATGTGGCTTGTGAATTATTCAAAGAAAGATATAGACTGCTTGTTCTAAAACAAGATTGTGTACAAGAAGCGAGATAAAGTTCAAGCGATGCAGTATCAAAAGATTGTGGATGTGTGCTTCGTAAAAGACATCAACTCTGGGAGATACTGGAAATCTAAATGGAGAGACTTGGAGATTGATGAATTCTTGAAGAAGTACAATAGAAGTTAAAAATTCAAAGAAATTGCTGAAAAGGCTGCAAGACTTGGAAGGTACAAGCTTATGAGACCTCCTCCAACGGACCAGACACCTATTGAAAAGGAAGAAAACAAGATCCCTCATTGGGATAGGAAGCGTGATGTTATCCAGAGTACCGAAAGTACTGGAATGAAGTTGGAAGGCCTCTGAGGCGAAAGATGCTGGAAGAAAAGGCATAACAGAGAAGGCAGAGGGCTAAAGAAAGAAGACGCAGCAGGAAGGATTGAAGGCTATGCCTGAAGGAACTACAGCTACATCCAAGGGGGAGTCTGTTAGTACATATGTCTGTAGCTTCCGTCTGCATCGAGTCTTATTTTGTGCTGTGTATGTCATTTTGTATATGTATGTAATTGTATGTATGTTTGTGTAACGACAACTCAGGGAACGGTGCGATAATGTAAAAGTGAAATCCGTCGGACGACAAATGTCATCCGATCGGATGGCCATCCGATCGGAAGACCATCCGATCGGGTGACACTTATAACTCTCCCTGGTTGTTGCCTATAAATAGCTAGCTAGTGTTAGTTAGAAAGAACTTTTGCTGAACTTGATAGCGAAGCTCTGCCAGTCTGTGTTTCTATCGGAACAATTGTACTTTCACATTCTTCTATAGAAAGCAGACGGATTAAACGTTGAACTTGTTGTTGTTCATTCTGTGACATAATCACGGGATTCCGCACCTTGATTCTGATCGATCCAGCCACGTTCTACTCGAACAGATCCTGATAAACGGCCTAACAAAATACACAAGTATTCACATAAAAATACAAGTATACTTTCCTAAGAATACTTGTACAAAAATAATATTGAAAGTATTATTTCACAAAATACTTATATTTATTTTTGGAGAATAATATAAGTAATACACATGAAAGGTTAAAAATATAAATTATTTTTAACACTTATTACCTTGAGAAAGACTTTATAAATGAATATATATTCGAAAAGGAAAATATATATTTACAAATAAACAATATGTACTCAACGGGCAAGACCCGACAAACAAGGGCACGACCCTCATAAAGATTGAACGTACAAAGAACATATACATAAACAAAAGATGGTGACTTGTACTTGTGTAATACAAGTCTAGTGACTAACATTAATAGAACACGTATAGGTCACGACGCTACAAAACCAACCGGTGAAGTTTACTGCGCAGGATACTCAAAGTTGTGAGTTCATGTCCCCACTTTTAAACTTTTACTTGTTTTCTAAATTTGGGGAAAATACATGTGCTATGGTATGTAGAATACAAAAACTAAGGAATGATACTATAGATCATGTGACGTATAGGGTGCCATAAGCACCATCAATCAGTTACATACCAAGACCGCGGAACAAAAGGTTAGATCTAATGGGTTTCAGGCAACCACACTCTTTTACCAAGCAGTGCTTTTGTGTCTCTAGTCGTGAATCGATAAGTAAAAATGCCTATGGTTTGGATGCTTCCTATGTCGTTACATATGTTAGTAGCCTCGCGAACCATTAGCGATCTCGTATTCCTTACATTTACAGAAGTACTTATTTCAGTACAATTACATACCATGTTTTCTACAACGAATGCTTAAATGTTTACACAAAATTGCATGAATTCACACCAACATTATGTTGACGATTTTCCAAAACTCACATTTATTTCAGGTAACTAAAGTGGATGTGCGTGCGGTCTTACTCTTGCTCCAGGATGTCGCTTCTGTTTTAGTCATGTCGTGTCAAGACTCCGATGCCTGTTTTTGTGGGAATTGGTTATTATATTCCATCTTGTGTGGGATATAAGAATCAAAACCTTGATGTTAGTCTTTAAATAAAGTTGTAAACTTTTCAGACAAAATGTTATCTTGTGATGTAAACACTTAACTTATGTTATGTTTTAAATTATGTAATGTTAATGGCATTTGGAGTTATTTTACGAGCATGTAGTATGTTTACCATTCGTATGCAATGAGAACCTTTCAGGATCACACCTCGTGCTTCCACCTTAGAAAGGGGTGTGAAGATTGGTATCAGAGCTGCGATTGTAGTGAACCAGGATTCCTTCTCGAGTCTAGACTACAATCTTTAGGATCCTATCACGAAAACAATTTTTCAAAAGTTTTGATTTCATAAAACTTTCCGCGACATCCACTACCTGAAACTGTTTTCGAAGAGTCAAGTAAGGACACTACGAGACTTAGGGTGCACTGGAGTAGCACTTGTCTTTAACTAGGAATTACTTGCAACAATGTGTATAATTATTTGTATATTAATAAAGTAATAATTAATATATATACATATACCATGAATAAAATATTACAGGTACACATGTCATCGTCCGAAAGCAGCAGCCCATCTGAAGGAAGTGACCCGATGATGATTGCCTCTGACGACGAGATTTCTTCAGCACAGGAGACGTTCACGTCTGACTTCGAGGCCGACCCTGAGATGATAACCGATGATGATGATCTCGACGATGTCTTAGCTTTACCTTTACCCCTCCATGTCCAGCTGATCATCGGACATCCCGATGGTGAACACCTCATTGAGCCTATTCCCATTCATGCTATTCCTTTTGCCGCCATCCCTGCTGGGGATTGGCCGTTCATTGATGATCTGGATGTTTATTTTGGCATTCCCGTGATTGAGGTGGAGCACCTCGACGACGATCTTGGCAATGGAGAAGTCTTCGACGATTGATATTTTGGGGGTTGGTCAGTCTGTTGTGCCGGTTGTTGATATCCCTTCTGATTCCGACCCTAAGGAGTCAGTTACTTCAACTGCACTTTGGACCGTTGGCCTAGAGGCATATCCTACTGATGATGTCTCCTCTACGGTCCTAGCTACACCCACTCACACCTCATATTCCCCTCATCCCTCTTCCTCCGATGTCGAGGACTGCTGAGGAACTGAACTCACTGCTGGAAGAAAGGATTTCCGAAGCTATCGCCCAGTACGAGGCAAACCGTACTGAACACAGTGCAGGATCAGGCGGTACTAGACGTAATGGGAATGGAGATTCATCTGGAGGAAACCCAACTCAAGGTAACCTTAAGCTGATTTGCTAAAACATGATGAAATTTATGAACGGTCTTCTTTCATTGTTTCATTAATTGGTCACATGTGAATTGGTTGGATTAATTCCAGGCTGCACCTTCAAGCAGTTTCTCGACTGCAAGCGACTGAACTATGACGACACTGGAGGTGCAGTGGCTTTCGTACGCTGGACGGAGAAGACTGATTCCACTATCCGCATGAGCAAGTGTACCGCAGACCAGCAAGTCACTTTTGTTACTGGATTGTTTGTTGATGAGGCTTTGACTTGGTGGAATTTTCAAGTCCAAACCCTGGTGATGCAGCGTATGGTATGTCTTGGGATGAGTTGAAGGAAAGTATGAGAGAGAAGTATTGCTCTCGTGCTGAACTCCAAAGGTTGGAGACTGAGTTCTGGAACTTATCCATGGAAGGTGCGGACATTGTTGGTTATACTCGAAGGTTCCATGATTTGTCAAGAGTGATCCCCTATCTGGTGACTCCCGAATTTAAGCGCATTGAGCGCTACATCTAGGGATTGGCTACGGAATTTCGCAGCATGGTGACTGTGGCCAAACCCACAACGATCACTCAGGCTGTAACTCTGGCTGTCAGCCTTACTGAGGATGATGTCCGTATGAAGAAGTTGTCGCTGAAACCTACTGAGAAGATCGAGATGCATGCTGAGTCATCTGGTGACAAAAAGAGGAAGCATTCGAGTCTGAATCAAGCAACGCATAACAACAACAAGGGCACCAGCAACAAGAAACGTGACCCCAACCCGCCTAAGGAGGCAAAAGCCCTTGCAACTATGAATGACGCTCCCACCAGAGGATACCAGGGCACTATGCCTAAATGTAATCAGTGCAAGCATCATCATGAAGGAGTTTGTCGCATTCCAAAATGTGACAAGTGTGGAAAACTGGGCCACCGCACCAATAACTGTTGGGGAAAAGGAAATAGAAGTGGTAATAGGAACGGGAATGGAAACCGAAACGGTGTTGGTAATGGAAATGGTGCTGGAAATGGCAATGGTAATGGTAACCGAAATGGTAATGGAACTGGGCAGAACCAAGGATGCTTCGGATATGGTAGCAAGGAGCATTTCAAGAAAGATTGCCCAAGGGAAAACAATGCTCAGGCTCGAGCATTTGTGATTGGAGCAAGGAACGCACGCGAGAACCCTAATGTGGTCACCGGTACGTTTCTCGTTAACAATCACTTTGCATCCATACTATTTGACACTGGTGCCGATTATAGTTTCATGTCTATGGAATTTAAACGTATGCTTGGAATAAAATCTAGTAGATTAGATATTCCTTACTCCAAAGAACTAGCCGATGGTAAACTTGTTGAATCAGGAGAAGTTGTTAGGGGTTGTACATTAGAACTTGGTGAGCGAAGATTTAGTATCGACCTCTTACCTGTTCAATTGGGTAGCTTCGATGTGGTGGTCGGGATGGACTGGTTGTCCAAGCATAAGGCTGAAGTTGTTTGTCATGAGAAAATTATTCGCATCCCTCTTGCGAATGATGAAACTCTCATCGTACATGGAGAGAAACGAGACACGCCTCTGCGAATCATCAATTGTATGAAGGCGCAAAAGTGCTTAAGGAAAGGATGTGTTGCATTCCTGGTGCACGTGGTAGATAAAAAGGCCGAGGAGCCGAAACTCGAAGACATTCCTGTGGTGAAGGAATTTCCTGATGTTTTTCCCGAAGATTTTCCAGGACTACCTCCGCAACGACAAGTCGAATTCCATATAGACTTGGTTCCAGGCGCCACTCCTGTAGCCAAGGCACCCTAACGACTTGCGCCATCCAAGATGCAAGAATTATCTACACAGCTCCAGGCGTTATTGGATAAAGGGTTCATAAGGCCGAGCTTCTCGCCTTGGGGAGCTCCAGTTTTGTTCGTGATGAAGAAGGATGGAACCCTGCGGATGTGTATCGATTATAGAGAATTGAATAAGCTCACTGTCAAGAATCGGTATCTACTACCGAGGATTGACGACTTATTCGATCAGTTGCAAGGATCGAGCTACTATTCCAAGATCGACCTTCGGTCTGGCTATCATCAGTTAAGGATCCAAGAAGAAAGCATACCGAAGACTGCGTTCAGGACACGTTATGGGCATTATGAGTTCCTAGTGATGCCGTTTGGATTGACGAACGCGCCAGCAGTATTTATGGATCTGATGAATTGTGTTTTCAAACCATATCTCGATAAATTCGTGATTGTATTTATTGATGAATTCTGATTTATTCACGATCGAAAGAAGAGCACGAGCAACACCTTAGGACCATTCTGGAACTACTGAAGAAAGAGAAGCTTTATGCAAAGTTCTCAAAGTGCGAATTCTGGATTCGCGAAGTACAGTTCCTTGGTCACATTGTGAACGAGAAGGGTATTCATGTTGACCCAGCAAAGATAGAAGCGATAAAGAATTGGGAAGCCCCCAAAACTCCAACTGAAGTTCGTCAATTTTTGGGATTAGCGGGCTATTACCGCAGATTTATCGAGAACTTCTCCAAGATAGCTCAACCGCTAACTTCCCATATGCAGAAGGACAAGAAGTACGACTGGGGTGATAAACAGGAAGAAGCCTTCCAACTTCTCAAAAGCAAGCTATGTG
Organism: Helianthus tuberosus; assembly: GCA_030545235.1. Lineage (NCBI taxonomy): Eukaryota > Viridiplantae > Streptophyta > Magnoliopsida > Asterales > Asteraceae > Helianthus > Helianthus tuberosus. Next base: position 136,828,619 of record CM060385.1, on the reverse strand, counting down.
ATGCACCGATACTATCTTTACCCGAAGGCACCAAAGACTTCGTGGTATAATGCGACGCTTCGCGTCAAGGTTTGGGTTGCGTGCTTATGCAACGCCAAAAGGTCATCGCCTACACATCGAGACAGTTGAAAGTTCATTAGAAGAATTACACCATTCATGACCTGGAGCTAGGCGCGGTAGTGTTTGCCTTGAAGATCTGGTGACATTATTTATATGGTACTCGATGTACAATCTTCACTGATCACAAAAACTTGCAGCACATATTCGATCAGAAGGAATTGAATATGCGTCAGCGACGATGGGTTGAGTTGCTAAATGATTATGATTGTGAGATTAAGTACCATCCTGGAAAGGCTAACGTAGTAGCAGACGCGTTAAGTCAAAAGGAAAGGGTTAAGACACTAAGGGTTCAAGCATTGGAAATGACTATTCGAACGAATCTCACTGCACGCATTCATGAAGCCCAACAAGAAGCCCTTAAGAAAGAGAATCGTAGAGCTGAATATCTCCGAGGTATGGAGAAGAAATTGGTGCCAAACGAAGAGGGAACCTTATACTTTATAGGGCGCATTTGGGTTCCGCTCTATGGCGGTATTCGAGAAGTCATCTTTGATGAAGCTCACAAGTCGAGATACTCGATCCACCCAGGATCGGACAAGATGTATCAAGACTTGAAAGAATACTATTGGTGGCCGAAGCTTAAAAGCGACGTTGCTGTTTATATTGGGAAGTGCCTAACCTGTGCTAAGGTCAAGGCCGAATATCAGAAGACATCT
>CM060385.1:136807373-136827643 GCA_030545235.1 Helianthus tuberosus | reverse complement strand
TCTATCCTAATTATAAAACAATAACAGTTTTATTTGTGGCACAAAAGGCCTAGTCACATGGACATTTTAATTTATAAGCTATGATTTCAGAGAATCAAAACATGAAGGTATACTGGCACAATAGGCCTAGTCACAAGGACATTTATAAATTATAAGCTATGATTTCAGAAAATCAAAGCATGAAGGTTTGAACCTAGTTCATTACCTTTATTTGACAGGGAGTCATCGCTACCACTGTCTTTTGGCTCATTTGGAAATGAGCAGGGCCCGTAGGCACTCCATTACCACGTATGGTCAAAATATGATCATCTCAATTGATGATCTAACCCATGATACAGAGATCAATAAATTGGGTTAGGAATCTTTTGAAGAGTCCAATAATAAGAATGACGTGTGTAATTTTAATGAATCACGTCTGCCAGGAGCGTTAACATGTTTACAGATGTTAACCGGGATTTGAATCTTTTAAACAGGTCTTACCATCTTGGCCCGGTCTTATAATGACCCAAAAGGCTAGGTTTCACACTTTAAGATTCTTATTCAATATTTAAATAGGCAGATTATTATCAAAAAGGAATGATTTTGATTTATTTATTTCATATATAATATTTATGCATATACTAGCAAAATGAAATTTATAAACTTACATTCCATTAATTTAAAAGATTACACGCTGCCCTGAACGGGTCTTTCAACATAAACATTTGCCCACCCAGGGGTCTTACAGAAAGATATGCCCACGCAGGGGCTAAAATCATAAGTCCACGCAGGGACTAACACACCGATAAATGTCCACACAGGGACTTACACAGATAATAACATAATAGTCCACGCAGGGACTTAAGCAATAAAATACCCTCGTAGGGGTTAATGGAAGAATAGACCCACGCAGGGGTCAATACAAACAAACAAACATACATACCCACGCAGGGGCTTATACAACAATTGGAAGGATTCAGCGGTCCTTCTTGCTCTTCCCTTTGATCAGGTTTGTCAATCCTTGGAAGAAGCTTTGTCTCTCCTGGCGGTCGCGGCGAAAATCCCGCTCAACCTGATCCAGTCTATGAAGAATTTCCTCCCGTTCTGGGGGAGAAAATCGTGGTGGCTGCGATTGCATCCGTATAATTGGTCTGGCAGGTATCTGGTACCCAAGAGTTGGGTACCCTACTTCCCAAGGAGCGCCATAGGGTCCTTCTGGGTTAAAGGCGTTGTAATTTGCCGCTACCATGTAGGGGTCAGCTTCACCGTAACCGTAGTTGGTGTGCACTGGCTGTTCAAACGAGATATACGCCATGGAACCCGTGTATTCCGGAATTGGGTTATCAAAACCCATAGGCGGTGGTTGCGGTGCAACTGGGTGTGAAGGTCCACCCATTTGTGGATCTTCTTGATGTGGCGGGTAATGGCTGCCACTTGATTGCCGAGGAGAGCTGAAATGGAAGTCTCCTCCCCGTGTAGACATACGCGGTCCAGATCTCCTACGCCTTGGCGGTTGCGGAGGTGCCGGTTGAACTGGTGGCGGTGGAGGTGGTGGCGTGACTGCCACAAACCGTGAATCCACAGAGGGATCATGTTGTTGCTGCTGCTGCTGATGAGGCGACGAATGGTGAGGAGGTGTATAGTACCATTCGTGCCGGGTAAACATAGCTTGAAAGCTATCCGGACCAACATAGGGTGATCCGTGGAAAAAAGATCCGTCAGAGATCTCTATCGGGTGGTTTGGTGTACCACTGGCAGGCTCGACGGGGTCCGTATCCTCGTCCATATCATCCGCGTGATCACCTGAGAAATGGTCATCTGGCCCTAGTGGGTTAAAACCCGCTGGTTCTGGTATGAAATCGGCTGGGTTAAACCGGCCCCTGAAGACAGGTGTAGGGTCTCCGAAAGAGTTGTGCGATAAGGATCGCTGTAACGGTATGTATGAGGGTTGAGGGTTGTTGGGCTCATACTCCGGCTGAGGCCCATAAGGATTAGGAGGTGTTGAACTATGTGAGACCGACCGTCTAGCTGGCTCAAAGAGGTTCCTCCGGTTCTGCCGGGGATCATCACTCTCCGTGGTAGATGGAGCTCGCACATTTGAAGGTCCAGCTTCATTATCATTGGGGGCGGTGATTGGCCCCTTGCCTCTTCCTCTTCTCCTGAAGAATCTTGGCGGCATTTTTAATTCCTGTCAATATATCATGAGATAACAACAAAAACATATGTAAAATAAAGGACACACAAACAAAGTGGAAATTTTCCTAAGTTATAAGTCTAGACTCGAAAGTTTAGAATTGTGCAATTGTGTAGCTGAGATTAAACACAAAAGGCTAGTGTTTAATTCACTCAGTGTTGGCTCTGATACCAACCTGTCACACCCCGATTTCCACGTGTCACCGGTGGGCCCGGTGGGGAGTATCATGACGTCATGGTTGGTAACGTAATAGTCAAACAACACAATATTTAATATGCACAGCGGAAGCAAATTTAAAGATATAATACAACTGAATTTAATATTGTAATATCAAATGTCACAATATTCGGAAGTTTATCCACAGACGGATCGGAAACAAAATGGAAACAACAGTTCAACAGACTTCAGGCATCTTAAGCTTGCGAGACTTCTAATGATGCTAAGGAGAAATCCCAGCCAATTACGCTTAGTACCTGCATTTAATCTTTTTGGGAAAATACGTCAGTTTACACTGGTAAATACAATCAACTGACTCATTTTAGAAAATGATTAAAAATTGATTTGGATGCACGTGGCATACACATTTTTGTTTAACTTGGGAGAATTATTTAAATATATAATCTTGTGAACGAATTACATGTTCCTTGTGCGTTCAGTAGCCCGGATCTTGTCCGGGTTAAAGATCAATAGACACACCACATTATTCTTTTGTGCACTGACGGGTGTACGCCTACACCCCGCGCTTAAGTCGTGGCCATTTCGTAAAATGATGCGAAGGATATCCGGGACATGGTCATTAACCCCCCAAAGGCTTTAAGTAACAAGACTGTTTGAACGAGCCGATCAAATTATTCAATTAACCACCCAACGATGGAAGATTTGATGCCCGATCAAGCGGTATTCTATATACCGTAACCCAAGCCCGTATAGGGAAAATAAGTTAAAAGTATTTACCTGAGCAAAGTATAAATCACAATAAGCAAATTGCAAGTAGCTTTTACTGGTACTCCTAATCTGGAACGAAGGTTTATAATAACCTATTAGAATCCTAACGGGTCTTTAATTAAGCTAAAGCTTAGACCGGTTAGTTTCAAAGATACGGTTCGTACGCACGATTAAGCGATGACCGGATAGAATGTGTTTTAGACCCGACAAGTATGAAGACTTGCTTAATATGGGTATATTATACACATTCTGGATTTTGAGATAAAACCGATAAGGTTTGACCCGTTTAGGCTAGTTTATGTAAACTAGTTACATAAACCGAACCGAACGAGTAATAAGCGTAACGGGTAATAATGAGAGCCATTTACAGGTTTCCTAAGTTAATATGCTCCATATATGTTGTGAAATCAGTAAGATATCATTTATTATGCCCGAAATGAATTTAAACACAAACTATGCCCCGTAGGGTAGTTTGGTCATTTTAAAGGTTATAAAAGAGTTCAAGTAGTATCCTGAGTTACAGGTCTGATATAATCTGCCAAAATACTTATTTTACCATGTTATAACAGTAGGGTAAAGTATATATGTGAAATTTATCAATTATAGCCAAACTATGCCCCGTAGGGGTATTTTGGTAATTTCACATAAGCCGAAAAGCTCAAAACTGAAGTCTGAGTTAAACGACTTTTGCCTACTATTAAAATATTATAATTTGTCTCAAATATCAGTAGGTATCACCCTTCGTATGTTTAAAATAGTTCTAGTACATACTAGGCATTAAAAACGCTTAATTAGGCGACTAGGAGCCATTTTCGGGTTCGATACTTAAAGCTGATATTTTTATTGTTCCAGAAGGCTTAAAATAATTTATTTATCATATGTGATCAGTAGCAAAAGGTTTGGAGTCGTTTAGATATGTAAAACTCATTTTATGGCCCGTAAGGGCAAAACCGACAATTACCGGATTAAGCTTACGACTATGAGTTATGCTCAGCCAAAAATTAATTAAAAATCTTTAAAAATCCCAAAATAATATATTACATCAGTGGGTAATAAGTTTGGTATCAAAAAGTAGGCTTAACTAGGCTATACGCTAATTACGCCGTTTTATTAACATAAAGCTTCTTAATTACGCTAATGAGCATAACTCTCAATCTACACCTCAAACTGATGTCAAACTTTGCATACAAGTTTATATATCAGTAATCAAAGTTTCTACTCTTTTACATTTTCAAAAATCACATTTTAAGGTGAAAAGGGCATAATGGTCAACATATAGGCAATTAACGGAATCATGCGTATTAATCGGTTAACTAATGAACCATGGTGTATAATCACAGAGGGTTATACTAGCATGTAACCTGGTCCAAATGAAGCTCTTAGGTATTTCTAAAACATACCACAACGGGTCAGAACTAAAAGTCAAAGTGAAAGTCAAACTATGCGACTTTCGGTTCCAGACCGGGTCTAAACAGGAAATTGTCGGGTTGAACATGTTTAGACATGTTCTTACACTAATTACCAAGTTATATTAATGATCAAACAGGTTGTATATGTTCTACATTGCTAATCATGCATAAATTGTAAAATTAACATTCTGTTGACTTTTTATTAGTAGGTTTGACCCGACATTTGACCTAGTTAGAGTGGGAATCAGGGGGAACCCTTTTGAGGGTTTATTACCCACATAATTACCAACTTATAACTACTTTTGATTCGACTAATCACTGGACCATTAGTGATTAATCTTAAAGTCAACCGTTAATTACGACGGTTTGACTTTTAAGCTATAACTAAGCTAAAACTTAATTAAGGAAGGTTTAGCAAACTTACCAAGGTCCTATACACGAAATGTGATCACTTGAGAGCAGACTTGAGCTCCAGAAATGATCAGATTGCAAGAATGAAGTGTGAGGAACTTGGTTGCAACTTTGGTCCTTATATAGTGATTTAATCACCGTAGGAAGTTGACACACAAGGCTATGACTGACCATAACTTATCAACATGTGTCCCTAGATGTTTAGGGGTTGCCTAGGGGTCGCACATGAAGTGAAACATCCGTTTTGGGTCGAGTTTGTGCGAATACAGGAGGCTGTTCGCACTTTCTGCATCTGTGCCTCTAACGCGGCCCGCGTAAAGGTTAACCATCCTTTACGCAGCCCGCATGGGCCTTGAAATCAGATTTAACATTTTCAAGTTTCCACAAACATGTCTCTTGGCCTTTCGAAAGGGCAACTAGCTTAATATTTGCAATTTGACCCCTTGATATTTACCTACAAGGGGTTTAGGACTTATACCCTGTTGGTGCATTCATCTGTTGTCTTCGTCTTATGTCGAGTCTCGGTTACGTTGCGGATCTGTTCAAGTGTGACATCATCTTATGCAATGATGAAATCATCAAAGTGACATCATAAATGGCATCATTACACAAAAGACAAAATAGTTAATACTAGTTTGAAGATTTCGCTTGAAGACAAAAGCATAAGTTTCGCTTGAAGTTATTTCAAGATTTCGCTTGAACTAGACTTGTTCATTTCAAGCGAAATCTTGTATACTATATATATGGTTCATGTCCTTCTCATTTGTAACAGTTCCATCAGAAGTGTAACGTTACTCTGCCGGTTTGTCAAGTCAATATATGAATGAGAAGATCGTATTAAAGTGATATAACTCTGTTTCTACTCATTTCTTTCTGATTCAAAACAGTTTGTTTGTTTCCGCCACTCAAACTGTCGTATATTAGCTCAGATTGACTCACTCGGTCGTCAAATACGATCCTACAATTGGTATCAGAGCCAGTTATGAGATAATATACCTGAATCAGAGCATTTTTTTACACATAATCTGATTTCTGGACTGTTCCACGGACAAAATGGACTGAGTTTTTTTCATAGTGTGTGTAAAATTGTGTTTTAACAAACCCTTGAGTGTTTCAGATTAAAATTCAGATTATTTTACATAAAAATGGACTGAAAACAGGGTTTCGCTTGAACGGAAAACAGATTTGACTTGAACAGACAGTTAGATTTCGCTTGAAATTTGTGGTGTTTTGAAGCGAAATTGAGGATTTCGCTTGAAAAGTTCTGTTTCAGCTTGAAAAGATTTTGTTGTTTGAAGCGAAATATTGAGTTCACTTGAAATAATCTGTTTCTGCTTGATTTGTTAAACGGTGAACTTTGAAATTTGTAAAACATTTTACGAGATTGTCAGTAAATTGGGAGAAGTAATCATGTGGTGTGTCAGTTTGTATGTACTTTAATTGAACGAACGGTCAAATTAAAAAAAAAAATTAGTTTTGTTGAACAATTAATTGAAAATGTCAAAAACATTTATTTTCAAATAATTTAGTTTTATTGCATTTATTTTCAAATTTTCCGAAAAATCAAAATTGAAACATATTTTGATTTTAGGGGGAGTAAAAATTTTAAAAAAATTAGAAAATTTGAAAAAGTCAAAAACATTGAAAAATTCAAAAATGAGTTTTGTTGAGAACAAGAGGAAATGATAGTACATCAGTGGACGATCATAGCATGCTAAAGAAATGGAAAGATATAATGTGATAAACGATCTCACTAAAGATGTGACGATAGGCTCAGCTAGACTAGTAGATTTGCGATAACGATACAAACCTAAATGAAAAAGCCTAGTTCTAGTGGGAAACATGGTCAAAAGCATAGTACTTAGTTTTGTCCTTCTTGACTGTGTACCTACTCAGTAATCGCTGAATGCCAAAAGCATAAAAACTGGTTAAGTTTGTGAACTTTCACTACTTTGCTGAAAAGTCGCTGTGATTGTGTATTTCATTTTGCAAAGATTTATACTTGTTTTATTTCTTTATTTTGTTTAAGCATCGGACATCCTCTGCGTATACGTGAGTATCGACCTGGATGTTGTTGCCTAAACGTTCTGCTTTATTTTCTTTGGTGTTTCGTTTAAGCTTTGGATCACCTCTGCGTATACGGGAGTATCGACCTGGTGGTTAAAGCCTAAACAACTTCAACTTGTTTTATTTTCTTATTTTGTTTAAACATTGGACTTTCTCTGCGTATACGGAAGTATCGACCTGATTGTTAATGTTTAAACATTCTGCTTTGTTTTCGCACAAATCATAGTTGATGAAAAGTTTAAAGGCATTACTTGAGTTAGTGTATTGCATGATGAGGGGATATGCTGAGATCGTGGGGTCCATAAGAATTTAGTGCAAAATTAATATACCTTAACGTATCGGTAAGCATTTCGAAAGTTTTTAGATTGAGCTTAAGAGGACAAATATATCGTCAATCAAGGTGAATCGTTTAGAACTTAAAACGATTAAAAGCTTAACGGTGCTTGTGATGTGTCTCAAAAACTGATATGATCCTCTTTCGCAAACTCACAAAAATATGTTTGTACATATTTCATTTCTGCATTACATTTCTCTTATTACAAAATCCAAAAAGATTTTAGTGTGTTTTAGCCTAATTTTTTGAAAAATTCAAAAAGATTTTCGACAACTGATGTTGAAAAGCTGATATTCAAAATCTCAAAGGCTAAACAAGATGAACAATTGGTTTGGTTAAGATGATAAGAAGTTGGAAGATAATCCTCAAATGTTTAGATGATTCATTAATTTGAATCACAATATTGTGTGTTATATGTTTGAGAATTTTGAGTAAATTCTTTTAGAATCAAAATTATTTTGTCTTACGAGAGGTTGAGATGTGTAGGTTTCTGATTCTGTTGCTACGGAAAGCCAGGCGTCGATCCTAAAAGCACGGAAGCTTGATGAAAGGGGGAGCCTGAAGAGACTACCGAAAGGGGGAGTCTGTTGATGTTGATTGAAAGAGTGAAGCACAAAGACTGATTAAGACTGAAGATGCAAAGACTCGACACTTAAGACTCGTCAACATCTGAGGGGGAGTCTGTTGGTGCATTCATCTGTCGTCTTCGTCTTATGTCGAGTCTCGGTTACGTTGCGGATCTGTTCAAGTGTGACATCATCTTATGCAATGATGAAATCATCAAAGTGACATCATAAATGGCATCATTACACAAAAGACAAAATAGTTAATACTAGTTTGAAGATTTCGCTTGAAGACAAAAGCATAAGTTTCGCTTGAAGTTATTTCAAGATTTCGCTTGAACTAGACTTGTTCATTTCAAGCGAAATCTTGTATACTATATATATGGTTCATGTCCTTCTCATTTGTAACAGTTCCATCAGAAGTGTAACGTTACTCTGCCGGTTTGTCAAGTCAATATATGAATGAGAAGATCGTATTAAAGTGATATAACTCTGTTTCTACTCATTTCTTTCTGATTCAAAACAGTTTGTTTGTTTCCGCCACTCAAACTGTCGTATATTAGCTCAGATTGACTCACTTGGTCGTCAAATACGATCCTACATACCCACTTTGCCAAGCCCCTGGACACTTCCGGTTAACCCGAAAAGTCATAACTTTCAACGTTAACGCTTTAACCCCTCGCACACGAATTTGATCATAACTTTCTCATACGATTACGAAACTTTATGAAATTTATATCGTGCATTCTAGTGAGCATAATTAACCGTTAAAATTCTTCGGGTTTGTCAAAAGGTCACTCAGAGGTATAACTTAAACATGTTGACACATTTAACCCCTGTAGTTTGTAATCTCTCACTTTTAGCTTCGTATGATCCATGATTTATTCGTTTGATGCTATAAACATCATGTAGGGTTAATGTACAATATATTTATTCAATGTTGACATTTAGAACTCGTATATTCACATACTTTCCATAACTGTCAACTTTAGTCCTTCTATAACATTCTTTCACACGTTCAAACATATGACACGTGTCTACACATTATAGGACGTGAATTTTCGAGGTGTTACAAGCTGATCTAAGTTTTCGAGTTTGTAAGATCTAAGTTTTCAGCCGCTTCAGCCAGGTATGCAACTTGGATTTTGTTTCTCATGAGAACTGATTCACATTATGATGCGGGTATTTGAATGGTGAAGATCTTTTCTCTTTGCTGAGAAATTTAAGTTGTTTGAAAGAAAATGTGACACAACCTTATATTGCATAATCCGTCAATTATTACGTCGTCGTGCTTCTAGATTACTTTCATATGGGTATGCTCTTATGAATTAAAAGCTAAATCGTTATCTACATATTCATCTTTTGATTCCTAATCCTCAAAACAAATTGTTGTAGTTACTTCTTTTTTTTAATTTATATATACTCCGATTTCTGAACCATTGTCGCGCAATCATCTACCTAAGCTGAATTTCCTATTTTATATGATATGTTTCTGAGCTAAAAGCACACTTACATGAGAAGTCCTTTGATCTTGAGGTATGTGTTTTTAAAACACACACACACATAACTACATCATAGACAAGATAATATTTTTAACACCCTAGGGGTATTTTGGTGATTTATTGAAAGATATAGTTCTAATATGAGACATATGCTACTCTCTTTGACTGGTCAAAACATGAGATAATAGAGTACTTAAAGAGTAGCTCAACGAGAAGGTAAGCACCTGGTGCTAATGTTTTCCCATACAACATTATGATTTTTATCATGCTTTTGATTTTCGTAAGGTTTATGTTTCATGAGATCAATGAATGTGAAGGACTACAGGAAAAATAAGTCTCTCAAAATATGCGATTTTAACATGCAATTGACTTTAACATAACCTCACTAATATCAAGTTGTAAGCAAATCTATCTTTTAATTAATATTAATAGTTTCCTTACAATTTACATTTAAGTGTCTTATATTCTTTAGAAATCTATAACCAGGGGGAATTTAGAAGCTGGGGTGGGAATTTGGTTGTTTGGATTTGTATGTGGACCTCAATAGTGCAAGTCCTTAATTTTTTATTTGTGGTTATTTCTTTATTTTTACAGTTTTGGTCTATGATGGTGAGCATGGGCTTATCTGAGAGGTTTTATGAAGTTGTAATCTGGTTCCGATTATTATAAGCCCTAATGTTGTAAGCTCAATGATGGCGAGCAAGGCTCAGCTGAAGGCTTCTTGAATGTGTAAGTTGGTGCTATGTTGGTTGCTAAGGGAAAATATTTGTGAGAACGTATATTTTTATATTATTAACCGGGAACTTCTTAAAGCTTTACCAATTTGTACGCTTGGCTTTAAGTAAGTTTTGGGTATTTATTTGTCGAATGCCATTCTGACCTATTTGTAAGGTTTCTAGAGCAAGCCACATGTATGTGCTCTCCTTGCTTTATCTTCTCATGGTCGCATGGCTCTTTTTGCCGACATACTACCATTTCTGGACCTACTAATGTCTGATTTCAAGACATAAAACGGTGTTTCTAGAGGTCGTATTTTCTGATAAGGCTATGATGAGTCAATACATTTGATTATAAAGTTGATGATATTGCCTTGGCATGATAGGGTTCAAGGATGGCAGTTCATTACATGCAACCTTCCCTTCAACCATGGTGGTATTGTTGTTTTCTAGACTCTGAGCCTATCATAAGCATATTTGCCTCGACTAAAGTTTTCGTTTTAACTATCCGATGGTGCTTGGCTTCGTTTTGGTTTAAACTAATAGAACAAACGAGAAAGTAGCGGGGGTTGAGAAGCTTCCGTTGTCTGTTGAGATCAAACTCTCTCGATCCAATCAAACCTATCGCCCCAATCTAACATGCGAATGCACAACCTACACCTTACAGATTTTAGCAACTTAATTAACTCTTCTTTCAATAGCCACTCTGGGGAAACTTCATCACCAGATTACTTTCTTCCATTTCTGACCGTGGAATCCATATAACCATCAACAATTCTATAAATCTGCAGGTTTAGAAGCAGTTTTATTTTAATCATAATTCAACTGATTGTTTTGTTGATTTGTTTAATTTGGTGTTTAGGTTCGTGGAGGTTCAGTTGGATTCATTGAATCGATTTACGGTGTTTTGAAGCCTATTCGAATAGTGTATGTGTCTCTTTCCCTTTCTCATTCTTCTTTCTCATTCTTATAATGTATGAAAGTGCAGGTCATTTGTTTGTTAGGTGTACTGTTGCACAACAAATATGGGCTTTCATAGAAACCTGGTGCAAGCTAAGCCGATTTTATATTCTTGAGCTTAAATATTTGGTTGATATACAAAATAAATGCCACGGGTCAAGGAAATGGAGACGTGCAATATTATTGGTCATGCAGACAGCCCTATGAAATTAAAATGTATGGCTTCCTATGGGTTAAAAACAGGGCAAAATGCAATGCGTTGTCGTGGGAAGATTGATGTAATTTCGAGTTACACTCTATGGGAGTGTGATGTAATGTTTTTATTTGGTAAACTATGTAATATCTCTGGGTTAACATTTTTGTTGACCGGTTAATTTGAATAAAATATTTTGTTGGCCGTTAAAAAATATGTTTGTAGTAGTAATGGAGGTGGGTTAACTAGAATTATGTTTGTTGACTATAAGACTTGCAGTTTTGACCTGGTCATGTAGAGAGGCATGTTTGACTTTGTTTTGCTTAACCTTTTTTCTTAAAGGTGGATGATTTTTTTCTTAGGTTAAAATCCTGTGTATTACACCGGTTGAATAAATATAATGTAATCGGTTAACAAATACAGTCGTCAAGATATGATTTTGAAAAAAAAAATCATCTTTAATGTACTATTTACTTATTATAATATTTAATATGTTTTTTATTTATTATTAGCTTAGAAACATGTGTTAATATTAATATTAATGTATTATCAATAAACTATTGATCTAATATTAATTAAACCACGTATCAATATAATATATTAATTTGTTATTTTTTTTTTTGTCATCTATAGAAAATATCCGTCTTTATTATTAATATATTATTGATAACATTCTAAAACTACGAAAATTGTATAACACCATCTAAAAATATGTAATGTATTGGATAATTATCGGATAGACCGTATATGGCATGTGGAAGTATCAACACTTGTACTAATACTTGACAACAATGGCAAACTTACGAATAAAACAACTAATGTTGTTTATAAAGAGATCTTCAATGAGTTGTTATTTTTTGTTGTGTTCATGTATTTCAATTATTTGGTGTACTCTCTATCATTTCCGTTAATATTTCAACGTATGTGTAATTAAAATATTTAAGTCAACAATGTTAAAGTATTTATTTTTCTTATTAGTCACCCGTGTAACACACGGGTACTTAGACTAGTATACCATATAGTAACTTATTCGGTTTTCATTATTCTACACATTACTATCATTATCTTTCTGAACTAGTACATTTGCAGGAATTTTTGTGAAGGTTTTCTACAAGTGTTGAATCTGCTCCAACTCATTAACCAAGTCATTAGCATTCGGCCTATGTCTAGCATATGTCATGACACACTTGTTTGCAAGTAAGGCGGCTCGTGTAGCAGCAACAGAAGAATATTGGCCGTGAATACTTGGGTCCATGACGCGTAGGATCATTTCTTTGTTAATCAATATAGGCTTAAGAATCTCGGCTACCCTTTGCCCGCTATCTGATGGAAGATTTTTGTCAAAGCTTCGTCTCCCTGTTAATAGTTCCACGAGCACCACCCCAAAACTGTATATCTCACATTTTTCGTTAAGACGACCTTTCATCACAATATCGTAGATTATTAGAGGAAAATAAAAGAATTGATTGTTTATATCTATATTTTTTATATATTTTCCCTAACATGAACAACATTCGGTTATCTTAATGAATAAATACAAACAAGGCTTCCTCTTAGATGTCGAATACCCTATGCGACTATAATAATGAGCACTTGAAATAAGAAAACACACACACACACATACATACATACATACATACATACATACATACATATATATATATATGTATATATGTGCGCGCGTGTGTGGAGAGGTTCATTGGGGAACCACAAAAAATGGCGAAAGTCTTTTTAACTCTTCCATCATTCCTTTTGTTTTAAAATCTTAGGTATAACAGTTAAATAATAATTAAAAAATTATTTGTGGAAAACGATACAAAAATATATGCTTGGACCCTTCAAAATTTTTGGACATGCGCGGCACACCCTATGGGCCAACCCTGAACAAGAACAAGAAAGTACGTTTGTTTTTGCGTTCATGTACGAATACAATAGTAATGTCATTTGGTTCGTTTACGGACTTACATGTCACAATATCAACTAAAAAATATTAACTTTACCCGCCCCTACCTGTGCGTAAACAATCAGGAGCTACATAGGCGTTGGCAGCACCTACAAATTCAGGATCGATCTTTTTCTTCTTGTCAAACCCGAAATCAGAAAGTTTTGCATTGTAATCCTGAAAGCCTGTAAAGGTTAGATTTTAAAACAAATTGAGAATATATTGTCATGAAATAACCATTAATTGAGACGTACGGAATCAATTAATATGTTAGAGGACTTGAAATAAACGTTTATCATTTTTGGTTGAGTACTATGTAAGTATGCAAGTCCCTTTGCAGCACCAAGAGCAACTTTTATCCGATGTTTCCAAGAAAGACATTGAAAGTGAGAACCTCCTGTCATTAGGATTATAATTGTGGATAAGAAAATAAATTAGATTTTGACACAATATATTTAGGAATATTGGATTTTAATAATCCCAACTATTCGCCGTTGGCCGCCAACAGTCCCAACTTCAAAAATAACCACTGGCAGTCCCAACTAATGACATATTGGCCACCAATGGACCCTGACTAACAGAACCCTAACGCCGTTAGTCTCCGGTGGCCAGAAAACCGTTTTTTTCAGAAAAAATGTTTCTAAAGGTCCGATCTAAGGTTGCAAAGAGGTTTGGGACGAAAATGTTGAGTTTTCCGGCCAAAAAGTTGAGTTTTCCGGTGAAAAGAGAGTTTTCCGACGACTTTAATAATTGGGGCTTTTACTAGAAAAAGGTTCCCAAAGATCCATAATACGGTTACAAAGAGGTTCGGGACGAAAATGTTGAGTTTTCCGGCCAAAAAACGTTTTTTCCGGCAACCGGAGACTAACGGCGTTAGGGTTCTGTTAGTCAGGGTCCAGTGGAGGCCAATATGTTAAAAGTTAGGACTGTCAGTGGTTATTTTTAAAGTTGAGACTGTTGGCGGCCAACGACGAATAATTGGGATTATTAAAATCCAATATTCCTTGTATTTATGAGTGAGTCTATTTTAATTAAGTTGTTTAGATGAGTTAAAAGTTGGGCAACATGTATTTTAATCCTTTTTTTAGTGTTTGTAATGTAATATGTTCACCGTTTTGCACTAGCTAGAAAACGATATGTTTCAACTCGAAATGTGTTACTTTCCACCTAGGGTTGCTAAACAAGTCGTGTTCGTAGGTTGGCGTACTGAATCCAACATGAACCTGAACACGACATAAACCTGAAAATATATAAAACACTTGAAGCTGATATAACACTTATTTTAGCGTAATTTTATTTCGTTTTATTACATGTGAATACTTCAAAATTCTAAATTTACATGCTATTTTTAATATTTGGATGAATTATGATAAACGATGCCAATTTATTTAAAATTTAAATATTTGGCATAAAAACAACCCAAGTAGTTTAAGTTAATATATAAAAGATATTTAAAGAAACGGGTCACATGGATCAACCCAAGAACCCACTGGTTTAACACGACCATTCCTAGTTTAGCTAAACGTGTTTGTGAGTACTGAGTCCAAGCCAAAACTGAGCCAAACCCGCTCGAACTAAACCTAAACCCACGGATTTCGTGTTCAGTTCGTTTCATCTTTAGAAATTCATACCCCTAATCCCTCCTGAGTCACTACATGTATGTGTCACTCTGACCAGATTTCGATTTTGGATGAAAATGACTTAACCTATTGCCGTAGTTAGCTATGTTCGAGTGAATTAACTAGGATGATGAATCAATCCGTTTACTCATAAATGGGTCAAATGTGCCGTTACTACTCACATGTATATAACATCTTTTCATAATATTACTTGTCATATAATCAGGAGCTGAATAGTAAATTCGACCCTCATGTGGAAAAGGTGGCCCATTCTTCGCTAACTTAAAATCAGAAAGTTTTGCATTGTAGTTCTGAAAGCACGAAAGGTTAAACTTGTAGAACAAAACAGACAAAAGCGTAAAACGTCATGTTCGTCCCTGTAGTTTGACCACCTTTGCCACTTTCGTCCAAATAGGTTTTTTCGCATATGGGTTCTAATGCTTTCAAATTATTGTCATTTTCATCCAACACGTTATGGAGCTAACGTGTTGGATGAAAATGACAAGATTTTGCAACTATTAGAACCCAGATACGGAAAAAAAAACTATTTCAATGAAAGTGGTAAAAATGACCAACCCTCGCCGACGAAAATGGGAGTTTACTCAAAACAAAACAAAACAAAGTGAGAACTATTATGAAATAACCATCCATTTGAGACGTACCGAATCGACTAATTAATACAATGGAGGACCTTAACTCATAATAGCTCACATTTGCTTGATCGAGTGCTATGTAAGTATGCAAGTCCCTTTGCAACACCAATCGCAACTTTTATACGAAGATTCCAAGAGAGAGGTTCAAAGTTAGCACCTCTTGTCATAAGATTAGAGGTGTCAGTTTCAACCCATTATTTATGATTGAGTCGGTTTTGGTTCTCTTTGTAACTAGAATTAACACATTATTTATTTTCAACAAAATTAAAAGTTGGACCAAAATGTGTAAGTTGGTTAGGGTTGTTTTAACATGTACTAGAGAATGATAGGTTTTAGCCTGGGCTCGTTATTGATCAAGCCCGACCCATCTATCATGCCACCAATCTTTATACTTAATAAATAGTGAAAGTTGTGTTCGTAGGTTGGCGTACTTAATCCAACATGAACCTGAACACGACATAAACCTGAAAATATATCAAACACATGAAGCTGATATAACACTTATATTCGCGTAATTTTATTTCGTTTTATTACATGTGAATACTTCAAAATTCTAAATTTACATGCTATTTTTAATATTTGGATGAATTATGATAAACGATGCCAATTTATTTAAAATTTAAATATTTGGCATAAAAACAACCCAAGTAGTTTAAGTTAATATATAAAAGATATTTAAAGAAACGGGTCACATGGATCAACCCAAGAACCCACTGGTTTAACACGACCATTCCTAGTTTAGCTAAACGTGTTTGTGAGTACTGAGTCCAAGCCAAAACTGAGCCAAACCCGCTCGAACTAAACCTAAACCCACGGATTTCGTGTTCAGTTCGTTTCATCTTTAGAAATTCATACTCCTAATCCCTCCTAACCCGCCTATCTTGCGTCAATATATGTATACATAATCCAATAGCGAAAGTTTAAGTAAACAAGTTTCACAAGGTATAATTGCAAGAACTCACTTATGAAAAGGTGGTTCGCTAAGCTGCCTCGAGGCATGAACTCGTACACAAGGAGTCGGTGTCCACCCTCTAGGCAATACCCGATATATTTCACGAGATTTTCATGATTAAGCTGCCCAAAGTAATTCATATCTGCCTGCAAGAATATTAATAGAAAACCATCTTACTGAGAGTATATATTCATTAACAAACTGCACCAAGTACCAAAATCCTGCATTTCTTACTTACCAACCAGTCTTGATCACTTTGACTACGATAATGTTTGTTAAACCTCTTGACAGCAACCGCAGTGCCAACACCTGGCTTGGTGGCCACACGCAATTGTTCATCAATCCACCCCTTGTAAACTGTACTAAATCTACCTTCTCCTAACTCATTATTCGGATGGAACTTTTCGGTAGCTTCTTGAAGTACACTGAAACGAAAAGATTTCAAATTTTCTGCTTGCAAAATCTCGGCTTGGCTTGAGGGTACCGAGGCAGATGTAGACTTCCCTGTGAAAACACCAGATCGAATTCATGACCATAGTATCAATATATAATCATTAACCAAAATGATTAACTCACTATCAGGATGAGAATTTTCAGTGTTCAATTTGACACTGAAACAAGCACCCATTTGATGTAGTTTGTTTTATTCGATTTCGCGTGCAAAAAGAATGATTTTGTTCTGAAAAATCGATCTTTATTTAAAAAATTCATTGGAGAACAAGATAAACAGTTGGAGGATATTTATAGTTGATCTCTCTCTAGTCATATTTAATTTTGTTACAACGCGTTTTTCTAATTTTTGCATAGCGTAACAGTTCATGAGTTTGAATGTTATATGTTGGTACTTTTGTGGTAATTTTTGTTTTATTTTTCAAATAAATGTTTAAATGCGATCAGCAACTATGCTAGCTAGTTGGGTATTTTGGGTGTCCCTTATGGCAATAACTTATCAAATGAACGAAATACACATATAATATTCGTAAGTGATCAAAGACCATTTTACATTGCTTCATATAAAATATTGGATATTTTCTTAGGATTTTATTAATAACTACTATTAAGCACCCCCGTGTTGTGGCGGGGGCGAGCATTAATGCCACACTACTGTCAGCGACCACCGACACTGAAGTTGCGGTGTTAATGCGAAGAAATTAAACCGAAACGTAAAACATAGAATAAAATAACTAAGTTAATCTAGGATTCGCACGTTACGATGAACCCACGTCTATTTTTTCCCGTTTGACAGGTTCATCGTAATCTATATATAATATATATCATTACCACTATATATACAAACCATAATGCATACATTACAACAACCATTGCATCAATATGTTGCAAATTATATTTATACAAGATTTTGGCTAAATTAATTATTAATTATATTATTATAAATAATAATTTACAAATAAAACAACACAACTTTGAATGGATCAAACCGATTGAAAATGGTAAGATAATGAAACCATTATTTGATTAGCGTACAACCACTTAAGCACAATTTACAACCATACATGCATACAAAACATATTGAATTTGGTAAGGTAATGAAACCATTATTATTTGATTAAGGTACAATCACTTAAGGACAACTTACAACCTATATTTGATTAAGGTACAACCATTTAAGCACAACTTACAACCAAACATGCACACAAATGTTTCAAATTAATAGTATACTAGAGAGGAATCATCTGCTTACCATTTCGCCACCACTTGAAGGTTTCACCCACTTACTAATACCAATGTACATCAAAAATCAACTTAAATGAAAGTACAAAAGCCAAAACATAAAACAATATAAGCACATGTTACAACAACCTAATGCACCAACATGTTACAAAATAATAACATATAATTTTAAAACAAACTAACTAACAAAATAAGAAAGAAAAAAAAAGATTAACTACCAAGCAGCCCCCTGCCACTTTATTTGGTGACCTTATTTAACTAACAAGTTCAACTACATGTATGTGTCACTCTTATTTAGGCCATGTGTAGTCATAAATCCCCTTTGGGGATGTTATGCGACAAGTGGCGAAATGCGTAAGAGAGAGGCTTTATATAACCCTTCAATTATACATACTTATTTATGTATATATATGTGTGTGAGTGGGGGAAACATTGTAACGCCGCTATGTGTATCGCGACTCCAAGAAAATTCACCCTCATAGCTCCCCCCTAGTGGTGTGGGGCGGTGCTATGGGGCGCTATGGCCCTTCTCCCCGTGATATAAAGCCCCATTACACAAGGACTTATGAATATGGACTGTAAACAAACTTTCACATTTTGTCACTAGTATTTATGTTTGTTTTTACTATTTGTAATATTTCGCATAAATGGTACAACTCATTGGCTTCACGATTAAATGATGGGCTTAAGCGTAATGTAGATTTTCTTAACTATAAGAACGCGTAAATACTAAAACTCGTTAAGTTTAATTTGTAATTGTTTATTCAGAAGGGTTGAACCATTTCGCGTCGTTTGATATCAAAAACCATTGGCCATATGTGCAAGTATAAACAGGACCATTATTTATCGATCACAACGCTCATAATTTGATTAATAAAATTACGTAATCAAGAATCTTGATCTCTTGATTTCAGTCTGCATTTCTATAATTTGTTTATGAATTGGGGACCTTCACTAAAAGCTATACACAAACCTTAATTTATCAATCTTTTATAAACCATCTCTAGCCTCGGATAAGAAACAACATTACCTTCTGCTAGGATCTGAGTTTGAATTGTTTGTGAAAGTTTAAGATGAAAGATGTAAGATGATAACAAATATGGGAATAATGCAGCGGAATGAAGATAAACTTTAATTCACATACAATGAGAGATTTGCTTTCATCATGAATACTTTAATTGAATGATTGAGATTACAATGATTCACGTATGCATGAAATACAAACTCCCCCTCAGCCTGAGATCACTCAATTTGCTCGTACAAAATATCAAGGTGAAGTAGGGGTGTGCATGGGTCGGTTTTGACCAAAAATCATAACCATAACCGCGATATCGGTTATTGGATAACCATAACCATAACCGATCGGTTATGGTTGTTATGGTTATTTGGTTTTGATGGTTATAGCGGGTCGGTTATGGGTGGTTAACCGTGTATTTAGCTTAGCTAAAAATAGCTTATTTTTTTAACATGGAATAAATTGTTATTGCATATTTGTATATATTAGTATATTAAATAGTATTAAAGAATACATATAATCTATAATATTAATACCAATTATTATCGAATATTCAAATAAAGTGATATGATACATTCCATAAAGTCAAATAAACATCCAAACAAAACCACAAAATGATATGAAAAACCCATAAGTACTAAATATCTCCGATCAAAAACATCAAATATTAAAAATATGGTGAAAAGTCCTAAATCCAACAAAGATTTATTACATGTCGGTTCGGTTCGGTTATGGTGGGTATGGAAAAAATGATAACCATAACCGACCCGCTACTTTCGGTTTTCAAAAAAATCATTAACCAACCCACCGGTTTTTTATTTGGTTCGGTTTTTTCGGTTCGGTTTTGTCAATTAATTCGGTTATGGTTCGGTTAATTCGGTTATTTGCACACCCCTAAGGTGAAGTGATCTAATAGAACAGTACATGCACTTTTCTATTTATAGTACAATGCAAACCTCTGAGGAATCTAGGCTGACGTCACCTAGACAGTGACATTTAACAACATGTAACTAACTCTAACATCTGGTATAGCTAAACACTGTTACATTCAAAACACTAATATACATCATCTGTTGATTCAACATTTGATGAGCCTTATCCTCTGTTGAACCTCAGCAGACCTT
>CM060385.1:136567824-136807173 GCA_030545235.1 Helianthus tuberosus | reverse complement strand
TCCTTGTTCATTGGGTGATCGTGAAAGTCCAAATTATCGTCTTCATCTTCATCTTCATCTTCATCATGATGGTCATTGTTGCGATTACATTTGATATATATTTCGGATCTTGATTTTGTGAATCTTTTCGCAACACTTCTTTGAGTAAAACTACCGAAACCTTTGATCCCACTCGTGACCTTACGGGCTCTATACCTCTCTTCTTTTAAAAAAGATCGATCTTCTTCGAGCAACTTCAATATTCTTTCTGATTTCTCTCTTACCCTTAATCCCCAATTGAACCTAAATATAGATAAAAATTGTTTCAGGCTCACAAGATAAACGTATAGTTGCAATGCCTATGGGTATGAATTTCTAACACAACACGAACATGAAATTTGCAGATCTGGGGTCTAGTCTAAACAATTTCGGGTAGAACCTATGAACACATTTAGCCAAACAACTTTTGTTTGGTACTATTTTAAACCCAATATGTTTTTTCTACTACTTTTGTGTAGATGCGTTCATATCATAGTTATTAAGCGAGCGCCCAGATGCAAATAAAGCCCCGGGCCCAACAAATCGCCCTGAGTGCACCTTGCACCTTTAATAACTATGGTTCATGACATAATTGTTAAAGTGAGCGCCCAGGTGCGCCTAAGCATAAATAAAGCCCCGGGCCCAACAAATCGCCCTGAGTGCGCCTTGCGCCTTTAGTAACTATGGTGCATAAATATATATGCTTTTATGACTATTATATCTTGATATGTCTTTGGAGCCGAGGATCTCACAGGAAGCAACCTTTCTATCCCTTAGGATAGAGGTAAGGTGTGCCTAGTACATCTCAGTTATAGGTGGGATTAACTGGGTAAAGGGGTTGTTTGTTGTTGTAAATTTATGGGTCTAGAGTTATTAATATGAAATAAAAAATAACAGATAATATTTCAAGTTAAACGGGTCATTTTCGTGTCAACACATGTACATTCGTGTCGTGTTCATGTGTCTGACTTCGTGTAGAGTTTGGCAACCCACAAACTCGACCCATTTAACACAAGTGCGGAGCTTCATAAAGCCCCCCCCCCCCCCCCCCCCCCCCCCCCCCCCGTTTTTTTCGCAACGTAGTGTACTAGTGTTAGTTTTACCGATTTTTTTTACCCCCTTGATTTGGATTCTAAGACACCCCCTCCCCCTGATTTTTTGTTCAAGCTCCGCCAGTTATTTAACACCCTATGCATACCTTTCTTGATCAAGATGGTGGAAAGTAGTCATCTCCTTGATAACCTCTTTATCACATTGAAATTCTTCAGAAATTCTCTCTGGACCATGTGTAAGCAAGTGATCCAATATAACAAGAGCCTTATAAGACACTCTCCATCTCTCTTTATCAAATTTCCATAACCTAAAACACCCATCAAAAGTTGCATATTTATTTCATAAACCAACTTTTTTTTAATACAAGAAATCACTAAATTTGACACCTTTTATGAAGAATATCAACAATTCTCCAGTAATCATCGACTTCAAACGCCGCACGCGATATTAATCCCATTGTTCGCGTGTCTGGCGGCCATGTATCTTCATCAGTTGCTTCTTCAGTCAATCTGAACATCAAAAACAAAACTTATAAACTTTAAAACAAAAACCAAAAGGCAAAAACGCGCGTTAAAAAACACAAGCTCACAGCTCTGCAGGCGTAACATCGGTTAAGGCCAATCGCGCGGTCTTGATCTTCTCTTTGAAAAAGAAAGATGCTTGTTTTTTGAGTTCATAGAAGGAAGGAGAACCCATTTTTTTGCTTGCTTTTTAGTGTTGCAGTTTGTATAAATACCATTTTATGTACAAATTATTAGTATATAAATGTTTTTTGAGTTGAATATGCATAATTTAATGCCTAAATTAATTAGGATTTGCAACTACTCCATTACCAAACACACCCAATAGATAAGAAGTGGATTTGGCTTATGTAATGAGAATGACAAATGTTGAGTTTAAAACAAATAAACCATGGATTAAATGTTAGGTTTTGAGGCATTCAACATTCAAAAAGCTAAAACTTGATGATGTTAGATTTTGGCTGATTATGCATGTCTTCAAGTACATGTGTTTAAACTTTAAAGCTAATTTTGGTCAAACATTTTGCAAAATTTATGTTTCCGAAAATACCCTTTTGCGGATCGATTATGTTTTCAACTTTTCATACAAGTAACGAGAAAGTTCATGATACTTGTCATGTTGATTCGTTTTTAATAAGATAAAATACTTTCTACGCGTCTATTATGTTTTCAACCTTTTTATAAGTAACAAGAAAAATAAGATAAAATAGTTTCTACGCGTCTATTATGTTTTCAACCTTTTTATATAAGTAACAAGAAAGTTCACGTTACTTGTCATGTTGATTCGGTGTTTAACAAACGAGTGCACAAACATTAGCAAGCACATACTTTGTGACAAGGTTGTGCATATAACAAGAACTATTCCAAACGGGCCAAAATGAGTAACTTTTATTATCGGGTTAGGTTGGGTCAACCCACAACCACTATTTTTCTTTCGTTAGTATATAATTATTTATTGTGTTAAATAAATAATATTAACCAAGTTTTTAAATAAAACTATTGGATAATCAAAAGAAAGAAAAACACAAAATCCTTCTAAAACTTTAACTATGACAACTAACATGACAGCTAATAATGTTTTAAACACAACAAATATATTTCCTAAACCACCATAGAGAGTCTTTCTTGTGGATTATGACTCGAGTTGAGAAGCTAGTTTCATCGATGGCGGATCAAGGGCGCGATCAATATGGCCTACTGTTGACTGTGGTCAACCAAGTGATCTTCAAATCAAGAGGCCTCAATGCTTGTATTCCAGATGCCATTCTATAACCCTTAATGTACTCACCTGCGATCCAACGATGAAGCATGATCTTATTTATTATTGGTTTCTATTAGCACAACAGCCCGTCTAGCTCAGTTGGTAGAGCGCAAGGCTCTTAACCTTGTGGTCGTGGGTTCGAGCCCCACGGTGGGCGATTAAATACTTTTTTACTTTTTTCGACAATGTGTTTAATTGTACGTTAGCTTGTGTATCCTTCCCATAACGATCTGATCTATCAATATACAAAATTCACTTAAAACATAAAAGCCCGTCTAGCTCAGTTGGTAGAGCGCAAGGCTCTTAACCTTGTGGTCATAGGTTTGAGCCCCACGGTGGGCGTAGTTTTTTTTGAGTTAAATGCCATTTTAGTCCCCGTGGTTTTTGCCAGTTTAGTAGTCCAAAGGTTTCATTTTTCTCCCGTGGGTCCAAAAAGGTTTCACCGTTGTCATTTTAGTTAACTTCATCCATTTTTTCCGTTAACGATAAGGGCAATTCGGTCATTTTATATGCCATTTTAGTCCCTGTGGGTTATGCCATTTTGCCAGTTTAGTACAAAGGTTTTATTCTTCTCCTGTGGGTCCAAAAAGAACCAAGAAAAACACAAAGACTAGAATGGTCTTTTGATAATACATAGCCTTTTCGTTTGAGGTTGTGGTCTTGTGGATGGATGGGGGGTTTTGCTTTTCAGAATATATAGTTTATTTAATTTACAGGAAATTTAAATATATTAAATATTATTTAGAAAAATTACTAAACATATTACCCATGGATATCCGTTGGCAAAAGTTGAAAGAAATCATTGGTGATCCATCAGTAAACTTTCTTTGGTGATCTGTCGGAAAGAACGTCAAAGTGCGACGCTAGAATAGTTGTTGGCACCCCGTGGGAAGTCGGATTGCCGCCTTCACCAACGGATTTCCTACAATTCATTTGGTCGGTAAAAGTAATTCGTTTCGTTGACAAGGGGTTCTTCTAACAAGTTTAATCAAGTGACAATACTTTCCTTTGTAAGTAAATATAATCAACAAATTTAGTAGGCATGGGGAGTGGTGTTGTATAATGTGATTAATCCATACATTTTTTGTTGAACATTAACGGTATTTTTTTCATTCCAATCACCAAGGCAAATTACATAAGGATAACAGATAGACGAGCAACAAACTGCGCCGCCATCCCCTCTGAATAGTGTCATTTTGTTTTAAACCTTACTTAGGACGAGTAACATTCAAGTAGGACCATAATGACATCCTAATTTGACTTTCTTTGCTATTTGTCATGTGCCAAATATGTACAAATTAAATTTCAAAATTTTATGTAACCATCCTACCTACCTTTTTCAAATGATAATATGTTACAACCCAAAAAATGTAGCCAATACAAAAACAACTGCAGCTAAGGCATCTAAAACCTTCCCCAGTGAACCACTTGTCTCAGAAGAACTCGATTGCGACTCACCGGAAGATTTGTCCGAATCACCAGAAGAACTTCCCGAACCACCGCCTTTCGAGGACGGAGAATCCCCAGAACCCTAAACAATATCAATTACAATATTATTATCAATCGGTCACAAAACTTTATTTCATATAAAACTTAAAATGTACAACTTGTTACTTTCTTTGGTGCAGTTCCATTCTTGACTCCAATGTCATAAACCTCCGTAAAATCGGGTTTGAAGAGCCCAAAATTTCTCTCCGCAAGAGATCCGGGCTTCTGATTCTCGTTGAACAATGCGAAGATGTAGATCTCGAAGCTTTTACCCGGCATTAATGGCGTACCGTCTTTAGATGTAGACTTTTTGATCATCTCTCCATTGTATGATTTCGCATTTTCTACGTTCACCCACTTAAGCCACGGTTCTCCAAGCGACGGCCACCCTGTTTCCCCAACGATAATTGGGACATCTGGGTATCCCAGTTTTTTCATGGCGGAGTAAACCGCGTCCATCAGTCCGTCAAACATGTTGTCGTATTTGTTCCCGGTTTTAGGGTCAAGAAACCCGGGGTTTGGATGGAACAAAGCATAGCTATCGTTCCCCGGTGAGTACCCAAAGTAGGGATAGGGGTTAACCATGAACCCGGATTGAGTTTGGTTTAAGAACTCAAGCATAGGCTTTATTATGCCTGTGTCCCACCCAGTTCTGAATGCACCAGAACTAGGTGGGTCCGAGGACGCTAAGATACCAAGTGAATGTGGTGTTGTCACTTTTATCTCACCCATCCCCGCCTTTTCCAACGCTTCATGAAGCGTTTTCATAGCGGGGACAACATTGTCTATTTGTTCTTTAGTCCCCCAGTGGAGAATCTCGTTACCAACAGCAATGTAACGGATTTTCGTATCTGGGTAGTAGGGTTTGATTTTGTCTTGGACCCATTTTCCGGCTTTATCGGAGTCTGTAAGGGACGGGATGTCCCCATTTGGGACGGTGATCGTGACGTAGATATCCGTTTTAGCAAAAGCTTTCATGATTTCACTATTCATATCAAAGATTTTGATCCGGTCAATTATTGTACTCTCTTTAAGGAATTGCGCGACTTCCTTAGGTGAAGGAAGGTTGTCAGCAGTCGTGCCATAGTTCACGCCGATTGAGCACACATGCAATACGATTTGGAGAAACGTCGATAAGAGAAGAAGATGACGACACGTAGATAACCGTAGCGAAATTAGCTCCATTGCTTCTACTGTTGAAACAAAACAAAGAGACTAGAATATCATAGGATCAAATGTCAGTTGCAAACACAATGTAAGGTTCAAAAACATTATTAAGGTTGTTACCAACATTCTTTAAATTCATATAGTAAACTCTTGTTGGGTTAAACCTGACAATGATCTGAAAATTTTATATTACAACAAAAAACATACTTTCAATTCTAAGTTTTATATTAAATACGGGTAAAGTTATTTTACAAAGGTTCCTAAAAATTAAAAAAAATGTGTATAAAGACACAATGGATCGCAAAATATAACACAATGCCGGAAAATATAACACAATGTCCTAGAAAAATAAACAACGAGTCACAACGCAAATATAGAAAAGACACAATGATTAATAAAAAAAACAATCTACAAGCTGAACATCTAAAAGCAAAAACCTAAAATCTCATATCTGTAGAGTTCGATGAGACGGTTCTAATGCAGCTTAAATGAGGTCATCGAAGTCCGTTTAATACAATCTGATAACACTTTTTGAAAAAAACTTACAATAGTTAGTTTGACTGGATCATGGATTTCGTTGCATCCAGTCATGCATGTTGAATCTGAACCACGTACAACTTGTCCAACAATATATTAACGAACATGCTTGAGATTCAAGGAAGATGAATATACAATTGTAATTAATTTGGATGAAGAAAGGATGAAGGCAAGAAAATATTTCTTGTATTGAAAGGCCGGCCGAAAAAGGATTTGATTAAGCTTTATTGGTTTATAAAACGTAGCAAATATCTCGGGCAATTGCGAATGGTTGATGATAAGGAACATGCATGCATGAATGTAGGACTTCCTGTTAACTTGGAATTCGATCATGATCGATCACAATGACTCATTTTTTAGATAAACTATATATTTTCTGTGGATTAAATGTAGTATCCAAAAAACTTTTTTTTTTCACATTTGTGTCCCTAGAGTTTCCAATCATTTGTCATATTCGTTCATCACACTAACTTCATCCATTTTTAACGTTAAAGTCAGTGGCATTTTAGTCTTTATAATTATTTATCTCTCAAATTGGTACACATGGTATAGTTTTTAGGTTTTGACTAGTCATGCATTAGAAATTGTGTCATTTTCATGTAGAATTATAAACCAATAAGGATCTATATAACACTCAATTACTCATAAGAATCAACCAACTCCTTTTTCATTAATCCTCAAAGAATTAACACTCAATTAGTTATTATGATTGATTCTGTTTGCCGTTCAAAACAAATAATAATAATAATTGATCAAAAAACATTGATTGCAAACTTATGACGGAGTCTTTCACAAAAGACACCAAAAAATGCAATAACTTTTTTTAACTAACACATGTAACTTTTAACAAATACAAATTTAAAAGTATGGGTCAAGTTATTCTACAAAGGCTTCTAATTGTAAGAAGTATAAGAAGAATTTATAGAGTGACAAGTGTCCAATAACCTAAAACTAAATCCACTACATCACCACCAAAAACCTAAACACCCACCCCCACCCCACCCCACCACCACCCAAAAACCTAACCCCCCCCCCCACCCAAAAAAAAAAACCTAAAAAAAAATAAAAAAAAAAACTAAACACCCACCCCCACCACCACCCAAAAACCTAAACCCCCACCCCCTCGGCAAAAATATATATATATATTTTTTTGGGTGGGTGATGTTGGGGGGGGGGGGGGGGGGTGGGAGTTTTTGGTGGTGGTGGATGTTTAAGGTTTTTTTTAGTGAGTTTTTTTGTGTAGTGGGTTTTTTAGGTTATTGGACACTTGTCACTCTATAAATCCTTCTTACACTTCTTACAATTAGGATCCTTTGTATTTGATCCTAATCCTAAAAGTATGAATTATATGCCAAAACTTAAACGGTTTAAGGATGTTAATATGTTAATCGCAACAATTTAGAGTTGTGTAACGTGTATTTTTTAAATTTATGTAATGTATATTATAAAAAAATAGTATAATCTTCTTTAACTTAGTCATTGACTCAAAGAATAAAAGAAATACTAAATAACTAGTAATGACAATTTATGATTTATAAAACAATAGTTTGATTGGCGAGGAAAAAAGGGAAACGATTATTTGATTGCAAAAGAAAATAAGAAAACAATTAGGGATTTTGAAAAGAAGCGAGTCGTGGGACGTGGATCATGCTAGGTTAATAGAAAAAAAAAGAGGGAAAAAACAATGGTGCGTAATAGAACTGTGCCACACGACACCATTTTCACTATTTATTAAGTACGTATAAAGATTGGTGGCATGATAGATGGGTCGGGCTTGATCAATAACGAGCCCAGGCTAAAACCTATCATTCTCTAGTACATGTTAAAACAACCCTAACCAACTTACACATTTTGGTCCAACTTTTAATTTTGTTGAAAATAAATAATGTGTTAATTCTAGTTACAAAGAGAACCAAAACCGACTTAATCATAAATAATGGGTTGAAACTGACACCTCTAATCTTATGACAAGAGGTGCTAACTTTGAACCTCTCTCTTGGAATCTTCGTATAAAAGTTGCTATTGGTGTTGCAAAGGGACTTGCATACTACATAGCACTCGATCAAGCAAATGTGAGCTATTATGAGTTCAGGTCCTCCATTGTATTAATTAGTCGATTCGGTACGTCTCAAATGGATGGTTATTTCATAATAGTTCTCACTTTGTTTTGTTTTGTTTTGTTTTGTTTTGTTTTGTTTTGAGTAAACTCCCATTTTCGTCGGCGAGGGTTGGTCATTTTTACCACTTTCATTGAAATAGTTTTTTTTCCGTATCTGGGTTCTAATAGTTGCAAAATCTTGTCATTTTCATCCAACACGTTAGCTCCATAACGTGTTGGATGAAAATGACAATAATTTGAAAGCATTAGAACCCATATGCGAAAAAACCTATTTGGACGAAAGTGGCAAAGGTGGTCAAACTACAGGGACGAACATGACGTTTTACGCTTTTGTCTGTTTTGTTCTACAAGTTTAACCTTTCGTGCTTTCAGAACTACAATGCAAAACTTTCTGATTTTAAGTTAGCGAAGAATGGGCCACCTTTTCCACATGAGGGTCTCATTGACTATTCAGCTCCTGATTATATGACAACAAGTAATATTATGAAAAGATGTTATATACATGTGAGTAGTAACGGCACATTTGACCCATTTATGAGTAAACGGATTGATTCATCATCCTAGTTAATTCACTCGAACATAGCTAACTACGGCAATAGGTTAAGTCATTTTCATCCAAAATCGAAATCTGGTCAGAGTGACACATACATGTAGTGGAACTTGTTAGTTAAATAAGGTCACCAAATAAAGTGGCAGGGGCTGCTTGGTAGTTAATCTTTTTTTTTTCTTTCTTATTTTGTTAGGTAGTTTGTTTTAAAATTATTAATAGAATCCTAAGAAAATATCCAATATTTTATATGAAGCAATGTAAAATGGTTCCTAATCAATTAGGAATATTATATGTGTATTTCGTTCATTTGATAAGTTATTGCCATAAGGGACACCCAAAATACCTAACTAGCTAGCATAGTTGCTGATCGCATTTAAACATTTATTTGAAAAAGAAAACAAAAATTACCACAAAAGTACCAACATATAACATTCAAACTCATGAATTGTTGTTACACTATGCAAATACAGAAAACCGCGTTGTAATATATTTAATTATGACTAGAGAGAGATCAACTATAAAGATCGATCCTCCGGAACAAAGTCATTCATTTTGCAACGGTGGAAAGATCGAATAAGATCAAGAACATCAAATGGGTGCTTGTTTCAGTGTCGGATCGAACACTGGAAATTCTCATCTTGTTGGTGAGTTGATAATCTACTAGTGATTTCGATTGGATATTGATTCTAACTAAGATCATGATGATCTGGTGTTTTTACAGGGAAGTCTACATCTGCCTCGGTACCCCCAAGCGAAGCCGAGATTTTGCATGCAGAAAATTTGAAATCTTTTCGTTTCAATGTACTTCAAGAAGCTACCGAAAAGTTCCATCCGAATAATGAGAGTATACCTCAACAAATGACTGTGTCTGAACCAATTCAATCTGCTATCCCACAAACAGTTGAGGAGGTTACACCCCTTGGGTTTCACGAAACTCTTGTTGGTAATTCAAGTGGAGCAACCACTACAACTGTTAAATCAATTGGTTTACACTTGAACAGTGGTTACATATTTAAGACTCCCTTGAAGGCAACCATTGTTGAGGCTACATCTGTAACCTCTGTTCCAATGAGAAGTCCCCAGAACCAAGAAAAAGGGGCATTTGTTTATGATGATTTGGAGTCTTCTCCTATTATCAAAACAAATACAACTACCACATGTAGGAATTCAGATGATCCTATTAAATTAGGTGATGAATTAAGATATAAAGATTTGACGGATAGAATGACTTCAATGGAAACATCTATTACTGACATGAAAGAAATGATGAAGCAGATGATGGAGCTTTCTAAATGTCAACCTAGCACTCATAAAGCCAAACCTTCTCCACAACAACCACCACAAAAGAAGTAAAAGAAAGATTCAACACCACCTTCACCAATCCACCCAACAGATGCTGATACAACAAATGTATTAGCAGATGTTAGGCAAACGACTGTTGAGACACCAGTTGTTTCAGCAGAGGTTAGCCAAACCTCTGCCATGATCATTTTCACTACACCACCAACAACCCAACCATCTCCAACACCACAAAGATTTCCCACACATCCACCTTCACCACCAAAACGTTCTCCTTCACCACAAATCAAGTCCACACGCAAGAGAAAAACTCATGTTGTGTTATAAGATGATGAGGAGATTAAATCACCAATCCCCTTATCATCTGCCCCCATTCAAACCATTCCACCCTCAACACTTTCATCCAGAAAACCCACTTCATCCCTTCCAATTGCTACACTATCATCAGTCATTCCCCTGGCAGCTCAATATCATCTGGAGGTGCTCACTGTTAAAGGTGAGACTGAGTCATTCTTCACAACAGAGGATCCATCAAAAAGATCCTTCTCATCTCTTTATGGCTATAGGCTTAAGCCCATCATTTAATCGTGAAGCCAATCATCTACGCGAAATATTACATATAGTAAAAACAAACATAAATACTAGTGACAAAATGTGAAAATTTGTTTAGAGTCCATAATCATAAATAAGAGTGACACATACATGTAGTTGAACTTGTTAGTTAAATAAGGTCACCAAATAAAGTGGCAGGGGCTGCTTGGTAGTTAATCTTTTTTTTTTCGTTCTTATTTTGTAAGGTAGTTTGTTTTAAAATTATTATTAATAAAATCCTAAGAAAATATCCAATATTTTATATGAAGCAATGTAAAATGGTCTCTGATCACTTAGGAATATTATATGTAATGTCACTATTACAGATATCAAAAACTATAGAGTTTCAATAAAAGATAGAAACCAAGAAATAAAAGTCTCGAATCCACCAGAAAACCTAAGTCTTACATTATTCAATTGCCGAAATAAAAAGAAAACGAAAAGCTTTAAAACTTGAACTTCATATTCCTCTTACTCATCCCTGTTTCCCCTGATTACCTGTAAACACATAAGACAAACACCAGAAAGAAAATACGGCTGAGCCAAAAAGTTGTCAAGTAACGGAGAAATCAATAGTAAAGTAGTGACAGCATACGAAGAGCAAAATGGATCGGTACAAATACTAAACAAATCTAAAAGATTGCACTGAAACAAATACTTACATAACTTGAATCCCAAAACTTATACTGAACAGATAACAGGCATATAAACATATCAAACATATCATAACAGAGACAAGACATAGGTGACATCATATAACAGTAAAACAAGTCACGTAATATAGAAGCACCCACGAGCCTAAACAGAGGGGTACACAACTATAGTCCATGTACCGAGACGGTGCGCGTAGGCGTACACACATTATTCCATCTCAACAGGAGTGAGGAGTCAGAGCTAAGATCGATCTCTTCTGTCACACCCCCAAAATACCACCTAGGGAATGTCCCTGTTAGGCATGCGACGTACCAACAAAGAGCCACTAATTACATTGAACCCATACAAGTTTCTAAATAAAATTCTCTATTATTAATAAAAATACCATCAACAAGTTTAAATGAAAACCAACGTGTTCAGCGGAAGCAAATAGTAAACCCAAGTTAGACTGTTTCAAAACCAATGTATCATATCAATAGTTCAAACACATAAATCCCTCCAGTCGACCCATGACCACTCCAGCTACTCCAGACAGCAAGTCCCAATCAAAGACATCTAACGACCTACACGCATGTAAACAAGTATGTCAGACGACGCTGGTGAGTTCAAAGTTTTGTTAACGAGTGTAGTTACCAGATATATGTATAAAACAGTTTAACAATTTGATTTGATGTTGTCATTAACTCGAGTACCGAAATGGCTACAAGATGTGTTTGCCCAACCCCAATGTCTCTATCAAAACATTGGTCATGCTTTAAGGAAATTAGTTCACGCCCGTCCTCCCCGGTACGGTGTGAGGGTGCCAAACCTAATAGCGCTATCAACTAATGACCTCGTTGCCTCCCCGACAACTGTCAATAGATGTAAGGGTCTTATGTGATAGAAAATGAGTATAATAACAAACATCCCAATAAACAAGCGTTCCTCCCCGGAACGTTACCCGATATCCCTCCCCGGGATGCATGCTTGGAAAAAGAGCAGTGAACTCACCTTAGGTTTGCTCGGTAAGTTTAGTTTAATGATCCAGTTCAATCAACCGACCCTAATGTCGTTATCATAGAGTAGTCAGTTTGGCGTGAACAATTATTCACACATCGTTGCACATATGTCAGCAATTACAGTCATGTTTGTATGTAAATCAACTAGTCACGCACATATCTTATCACCAATCCGAATTAACATGTAGCACAATTATGTAGACAAACAATATTAAGGTGCACATGATATATATATATCAACACACTCAATTCAACATATTAGAGTCATCATATATCCATTTAATTGTATGGCAACTATTATGAAGGTTCATTAATTGTTTTAGTGGTCCAATAGAATGATATGGGGTGTTGGCACAGAAATCACTTGGTTCAAGTATATTAAATACTTGTCAGAGATATCACATGCAATTGCTATGCTCAATAAAAGTAGATAAGTGTTGTTGGTGAAATTAGATGGGCGGATTGGTGTAAATACCCTATGTATATGTTGTAATTTCTTTGCCCTTTGCCCGTTTGGGTCGGGGGTGTTGTTGTGTGTTTGGCCTTTTGCCCGTTTGGGTCGAAGATTGTTTTAATGAAGTTTAATTAAAAAAAAAAAAAAACTAAAGTGGCGGCCCAAGTTTAGTTGGTTCATTCAATATATTGTTTTGTGGTATAATGAAGATGTAAGACCAATTAATTTGCATATGATGAAGTCAGAAAAAGGGTTGACGGCCCACGTGCATGAACTGGACTTTAGACAAAATTGTAGAGACCCAATTACAAACCTTACGTAAGTGTGTGATTAATTATTGCTTACCACAATTCATGGAACTTAGTTACCTGTTACATAACTATTTCAATCAATTACCAAACTATTTACATGACTGCCAATCATCAACAACAATGAGCATACGGTCATAAATCAAATCGGATCAAACACCATACACGAAACAACCATTCTGTTTTAGTGCCTAATTATTCCCATCATCGGACACCCTAATACATGGCATTAACAATCTTTTAAACCTCTCAAGCCGGCTCTATGAACAATCAACTTCATTAAACCCTAACGTGCATGAACTCTAATGAATATGCCGAATCATGTTCGCCAATCTATAACACTTGTACCATCACATTGATAACATATAATCCTATCTAACCATTCGGTTAACATAACAATTCACCAGAACTTCGCTATCATGCATCACTAATCAATTTCATCATTTAGGTTATCACACAAACACAATTACTACAATCCGTACATAAATCACGTGTAGCCGAGAACGATTAACTAAATTAGAAATAATATGATTACTAACCAAGAGAAAATATGCTAGAACCAGGAGAAGGATGCTTCAAAAAGAGGGCTTTGTCACGTTCAAGGAGACGTCACAATGGGACTTGGAACCATGGAACTGCCGTCGAGTATGAGAGGAGAGGGAGAGATAACGTAGGGTTTCTAAATGGTGCGGATGCGAAACAATTATACTCAATACATGATGGGCCTCACCTGGGCCAAAGCTCCTCTTGGACGAAACATGATCACTTTGAAAAAGATTCATCACTTTGAAAAAAAAAAAGGTCCAATCACGTTAACAGTAATCAACTTGTAGTCCACTAACCTTGAGTGACCCAATAAGAGTTAAGTAATGAATTGAGTTTGTCGGCCATTTATGTTGACTTTAGATCCACTAAACTCTCGGCCCAATAGAATTCATTTTGGTTGCACACTGCTCAAGTTAGTGTTGGTCCAATTGAAATCAGGTGATATTTATAGTTGTCGGTTGCATGTGTTTATGAATTCAACAAACTCCCAACTAATGCCACTTTTCATAACATCAAACAATCTACCAAAACAGAAATACTAAACCAGTGATACGTAAATGAAAGACATGAAATCTCGGGTTGTCACATCATCCCCAACTTGAAAGAAATTTCGTCCCGAAATTTGTCAAGCAGTCCAAAACAACAAAATGTTAACGCAGAATGACTGTGGATTTTCCGCAGGTGCCACATCATCCCCAACTTGAAAGGGAATTTCATCCCGAAATTCGCCGATGATACCAGAGGTTGATACAACTGTTTGAACAACTGAGGATACTGGAGCTTACTCCGATCATTGCGTTCCCACGTGAACTCCGGTCCACGTTTTGAGTTCCAACGAGCTCTCACGATTTGGATTTGACTATGCTAGCGAATCTTGACGCCCGGTCCATGATTTAAGTAGATTCCTCAACTACTACAACTTGTCATTAACCTCAGACGCTAGTAAGTGTATCCCAAACGTTTCATCGGACAATCACTGCCTTAGATTCGAAACATAAATGACATCATGCACGTTATCCAATTCGTCGGGTAACTTGAGTTTGTAAGTCACGTTTCCCATTCTTCCCAGAACGTTGCATGGCTCAAAGTGATGTAAGTTGAGCTCCCCATACTTCCCAAGCGTACCACACCCTTCCAGGGTGAGACTTCCAACGTGAGACGATCGCCTACAGCGATCTTCCAGTGTTTCCTAAGCTTATCAGCTTTCCTGCCGATCACGCGTTGCCGCCAGACAACTCTCGATACAAATAACCTTCCCAGGAGTCTCGAGTACAAGTCCTGGACCCGTAATTAGTCCAACAAAAGGGTTGGTATTATCATCTACGCAATGCTCCAAACAGAGCTGTCTGGATACTAGAATGGTAACTGCCGCAGTAGAACTCAACCAAAGGTAAATATCCCTCAAATTTTACTAAAGTCAATCACACACGTGCTTGCAACATGTCTTTGAGTGTCGGGGGGTTTCGTTTACTTTGACTGATTGCCCTATGGTGATAAGTAATGCTCATGTCTAGACGTGTGCCAAGAGTGTTATGTTGTACTTGTTATAAATCAGGCATAGATCAAAATCAGAGATACAGGAGTTGGCACTTCATGCCTAACTAGATGCCTCTTTCAGAGGAATGTCCACTGGCTGTGGAGACTCGTCAGTTTCCTTGACTGCAAGAAGGTGTGCTGGCTACATGAGGCGATCAACGATCATCCATGTGATACTGTTTCCGTTTCGTGTTGAAAGTAGACTAGTGGCAAAATCCATGGCAGTTGGCTCCCATCTTCCATATGGGTGTTGCCGGTTTCCGATACTTCAAATTGACCTTCCACAAGTCAAACGTCATACACATACATTGCTAGGTGGGTTTTCATGCCCAATTTACAAATCCAAACATCTTTCATCAAAACCCAGATGACTAGGATTTCGAATCCGGTGTGCTTTGCTCAACACAATTTCCCTACCGTTGCCACGAAATGAGATTCACATTCGTTCCCTGAGGTAGTGAATATCGGCCGTCTTGCCAAGAGTTGCTTTTCCATGCCCCGCATGGACCCAGCTTGAAATTCATCTTCCTTTAATGCTTCGGTTAGCACAAGGCGAACTTGATCGGATAGGCTAGAGTCGTTAGTGAGCTGCATGCCCGTACGCGTTTAGGTTCCATAATCGTAGCAGCTCGAGAGTTCTTTCCAGTGATGTCATCACATGTTTAGATCTTTCGCAATAAGGGTACACGGGAGGCCCTTGTGATCGGTCTAGGTAATGCATTTGGTACAGTCCAAGGAATGCCTCCAACTCAAATCCAAAGACCATGGGTTCCACCGCAGGTTGTGTAACAACTATCATTAAAAATTCCTATCTATTATATTATTTATTTAAAAGGAAACCCTAATTGAGACACACAAATGATTCTATACAAACCCTAAAATTTTCAGAACAATCGGAATCAGGATCAGGGCCCCTAAAACTCAGGGGGGGTAAAACCTAGTCGGTAATATCCAAACAGTTTTACGTGTGAATTGAATCTGCATGCGAGACCAACTCAGCTGAGCTACTGGGACACGAGGCTACCCTATGGTAATAGGGTACCCCTCGCGCCACGCGAAAGGCACAAGGAGACCTGTCGCGCCACGCGACAGGGACTATTTTTCATGTATAAATAGTAGAGTCTGGGACTTGGTTTCAGGCACTTGTTAGACGTAAAAACTCACAATAGACACTGAGATATAGTGTAATTACTACAAAACACACACGATCCACGAAGTGCTGCCGCAATACAGGGTAATAACTCGATCGCTGCTACGATTCAATGTCCGATCGATTAAACTATCCAATGGATGTTTAAGTGCTGCCCACATTAGGGTTTATGCTTTGTCATTCGTTGTTAATTCAATGGATGTTTAAGTATCGCACTTTGTCATTCGATGTGAGGGTTTAATCTCGTGAGTTATCGTAAATGCTGTATTAAGTTACTAACCGAGTTGTGTGCATGTTATTAATTTAGGTTAAAAGGCTAATCAGTAGGCTAGGCTCTGCTCAATTAAATCTGCAAAGTGAGTCATTCTCTTTTTATCAAATTTGTTTACAAAAGCATGTTTATTTTCAAAGTTATAATTACAGTGATTAAGTATATGTAATCACCAAGTTACAGCCGGTATGTGGGGTTTTGTATACATTACTTGATAATCGTCACCATTGGGGCAGCCAATGGGGGATATGACCATAGTCACAGATCCGGTCGAGTGACAAATACCGTGGGTAGTTGGTTGATATCAGAAACATTGTAATCTCTCTTAATACTGTAAATTATAACAAATGGGTCATTTTAGTAAATAGAATGATTCACCAGTATTTCCCGCTGACAAAACCTTTTTCAAACATGTTTCAGGTGATCTGTTGTGATCAAGGAAAAGTGCTGTGAAGCACTACAAGCTTAAGGAAGTGGCTCATTATAAAATAAAGAAACATGTTTTGTAAAACAAAAGATTCTCTGTGAAATCTTATGATTGTAAATTTCCGGGTTTTATCCCGATTTATTAAATAAAATAATCGGGAAATATTTCAGTTTTTCTACAAAGATCCTGAAGAAGACTTCTGCTGTTAATTAAATACCACGTGATTTCTGTCCCGCGGCTCCTGAAACGGGTCAAACCAGGTCGGGGGCCGTGACAGGTTGGGTCTTGTGTAACTCTTCTTGTAAATCCACTACGTAAGCCATCACTTTCTCGTGTTGCATCGATGTGTAGCTGAGACTCTAATTCGAACCCTTAAGGTATACCAGTAAATCACTCGCACCTTCGGGCGAAGATGATGCCCCGTGCATTGCAGAGTTGGGATTCGAAAACTTAAAAGATGCTCTCCTGTTTTGTCTCCCACGAACACAGCACCCTGCTGTGCTTATGGGAGTTAAACCGCGCGATCTTCGAAAATCTTGTGCTGAATCTACAACAGCATCCACCGAAACCAAGAAATTGTTGTACCCCCGAAGGAATCTTTGGTGTCAATCGGCTTTTAACAAAATGGATCCTAGCACGATCCACGCGTATCCCCACTTCGTTGATTACATGATCAAAATGCATCTCTCGAGTCTAGATGTTACATTAAACAAGACTTCACACGTAATGTCTCCTCCCTCAGGAGTTCTAAGATGAGATACAGATGTCGTCCATGATGTCCCTTCCTCCAGGAAATGACCCACAACGTCATCAATAACCACGGTCGATTCTTGTGGTCCATAAGATGCTGGTGTGTCGATTACCTCGATAGTCATGGTGTACAAAGTCGCACTGGTCACATTGCGTTTGATATGCCGTTCTAAGAGCATTCTCTCATTGGACTTCCATCTGATGATAGTTCGTTCGTTAGTCAATCCTCGAATGGGAGCTTAACTCTCGCAACTAGTCGACATGTTGCCAATACATGGTCGGGGCAAACGGTTCCTGACTGCCACTTTGTTGAGTTCTCGATAATTAGTATGCATACGAAAAGGCTTATCTTCACGGATATAAATGGGGCTCCCCAGAGTGAAAACTAGGTCTGCCAAAACTTCTGTCCCACAATCTCTGTAGTTGAAGTGACAGTTCTTGCATTCCTCCTGGCGCAAGACGGTAAGAAGTACGAAGAATTAATGCTGCCTCTGGCGTGAGATCAAACTGAGGTTCTGCCTAACAGTTGATGAAGTAAATCTGAATGTTCCTCGAGTAGCACGCCGAGATGAATCACGAACAATTGGTGGATCCTCGATCCTCACCTCCTTAGTCTTAACATCAGTAACGTGTGCTAACATAGCGGGGTAATCCTTCGGTAGACACTTCTGGGCCTACTTTGCTGATATGATGCTAACCCTTACACCACTCTGACACTTCAAAATATAAAGTGACGCCAAATTCCCTCCCCACAGGGTATATCTACGCGATATCCAGTTAACCAATCTACACAACTACTGTATCGAAACCATCAAAGATAGTAGGAGGAAGGTTGATGCTGAACACTTGTCCTACAAGGTCGAGTTCGCATCCCATCGAACATATGAGGTCTCCATTGCCTTGCCGTCAGCCGTTTTCACAACAGGTTTCGTTTCAATGGGTAACAGGGTTAAACAGGACAGAGACGAATCGATTAGCCACTCATACTAGTTACGACGCTGTAAAAATCCTGGTGTCACCTACGCCAATCCTAAATGTCCTTCCACGAGTACCACTTCCAGTGTCGTTGTTACAGTTGCGAGGATTTCCAATGTTGTCATTATTCCCTTAGTTGTTGACGTCTTGACTTAACAGCAGTCATTCCTTGCCAATGTCACCTTCGTCTCCATGCTACGATTACGAGTACCTTAAGGTTGCCATGCATGTTGCCTCTAATTTCGTTGCTTGAAACGGAGCCCTACGATCTTTCACCAACAGGGTCCATCTTGTCTCATTCCGTGTCGCGTCCTAAGACACTACTCACTGCGTGGGGAAGTTACACATTCCACACTATAATTAGTTGCCATCGCTTATGTCCCGATTGATTCGTAAGAGTTGACTCCCAAGAGTTGCCGAATAGGGTTAAAGATTCAATTGGAGTCAAATTGCTGATGTTCGTTGCTGCTAATCAGGGTCGTTCTAATACTGAGGTTGGTAAGGCACTATGCTCATCCTCTTGTCCATCGTCCTCTGATGTGTGCAAAATGCAACATATAAATTACATCAATTGTGGCATAAAACTAACCCTTTTTTAGTACTAATGTTGGAAAAAGTGTGTTTTTGTCTTCCTTTTGTATTTTCAGGATTAAATGAGCTCAAATTAACAAAAGAAGCAAAAAGACAGCTAAATCTAACATAAATACAAGAAAAGGAATAAACGTGGTATGCCCGACCTCCCCGAAAGCATCTTCCCAAGCAAAACAAGAGAGCAGAAGGCTGAACACGCCCCGTGCTCAGTGAGCACGGGGGCGTGCCCAAGTGTCAGCATAAAAGACAAAGTTGTAGAAGCTTCCATTGCCCACCACGGGGCCGTGCTCAGCGGACACGGGGTAGTGGTCAACTATAAGATTCGCAGAATCTAGGCAAATCTTGATAGTACAGATATGCTTCTGCACACGGGGTCGTGCCCAGCGGACACGGGGCCGTGGTCAACTAATAAAGACAAGAGCAATTAATGAAGACAGAGAAGGATGTGGACACGAGGCCGTGCCCGAGCTTCTGTTCAGCCTATAAATAGGAGTGCTTGGTTCAAGCTCAAACCATCCCTTGGCACACCACCTCTCTCACACTTCACCCACCACCCACCACCACCATAACACCATCATCCACCACCATCATCCATTGTCCATCATAGAGTGTGTGAGTCGTCTCGGGATCCAAGATTGATCGTAAGAGTTCTTGACAATCAAGGCCATGTTTGCCTAAGTCTCTTACATCACTTGGTGAAGACAAAGTGTCTAGTGTAATACTTTTTATTTTTAATCTTTTCGCACTTTTTAATTGGTTAAGTATTAATGACTTTAATAACTAGTTTCTTATGTTGAAGGTGATTCTTCCTTATCGTTTGTCCGTGGTGTCTTGGCATTATTTTACTGTCTATATAAAATAAAAGATTTTTACCATTCATATCTCCACGGTCTATATGGAGGTATGTTGGCTACCTGGTCGGGGGTTAAGGGAACGGTTTGGTAAGAGTCTTGCCATTGTTCAGTGTATAGATCCTGCAAAGGACCTGGGTCAAATTAGTTAGGACCTCCTTCAATACTTAACGGTATTGGATGGCGGGGGTCCAAACTCTTTGATCCCCTCATAAGTTAAACTACTATTAATACTTTAACCCGGCTACTTAGGACTGTATCCCTGCTGACTCAGACTACTTAGCCGAGGGTAACGTCGCCTTCAAAAGAGGGGGCTACCACATTATGCATTAATAACTTAATTAATTATCTTTCAATAATCCGACCCTTTAGGATTGTATCCTTGCTGACTCAAACTACTGGGTTGAGGGTAACGTCACCTCCAAAAGAGGGGCCTACTACAATAACTAAGATAATCTCTTAAATAGTGCAAAAGTGCGGAAATAATCAAAGGTTACACTAAACACGAGTCGGAGCCAAGTGATTCATCTTGTCTATCTGTTTTTATTTTATTTTTATTTTTCAGCATTTTAGTTAGTTGTTATTTTCTTAGTTTAAAACCTTTTTCTAAACTTTTGATTTGATTAGACGTTGAGGATAAACCGGTACTAAAAGCTCTTGTGTCCTTGGACGACCTCGATATCTTGCCAACACTATACTACGCTCACGATGGGTGCACTTGCCCATATGTGTGTTTAGTGTTAGTAAATATCGTGTTTTATAAATTTAAAACTTGGCTAAAAAAGTCTAAAAGGGCTTAAAATATATTTAAACTTATATACACACTTCACACGCATCAAGTTTTTGGCGCTGTTGCCGGGGACACAAGGATTTTAAAAAAGTTAGGAATCAGCGGCCTAATCGTTTTTTCTTATTTTTCTATTTTGTTTTAGGATTTTTCTTAGTTTTTCAGCTTCTGCAGAACTCAGCACGGGCCGTGCCTGCTGAACACGCCCCGTGCCCAATCATTGGAACTGGCAATCTTGTTTTAAGTCAGACAGTAAGCTGAACACGGGGCCGTGCCCACTCAACACGCCCCGTGCCCAAGATTCAGTTACTGAAAACAGAACCGTAAGATCCCGACGGTTGGTAATTTCTGACACAACATGAGTGATACTGATACTTTTTACTTTCGGCACTCTTATGGTACGTGGTGTCAATTATGTGGTGGTACCCATAAGGAATTAGAATGTTATTTTCTAAATTATAAGCCCCACTA
The DNA here is from genome assembly GCA_030545235.1 of Helianthus tuberosus. Taxonomy (NCBI): domain Eukaryota; kingdom Viridiplantae; phylum Streptophyta; class Magnoliopsida; order Asterales; family Asteraceae; genus Helianthus; species Helianthus tuberosus. Next base: position 136,785,800 of record CM060385.1, on the reverse strand, counting down.
TATAGACCCATCATTTCCTTGTATCCTTAAGAGGGGCGAAAGTAAAAATAATCCCTATCTCTCCCTTGAATGCTCTCAACCAGATTTTCTAGGAGAAATGCTTCTTGATGAATTATTTCAATTAGAAGATCTAATTCTTAATTGGTTAAAAGAACTTAGGATAGTTTTCAATAATTCATCTCAAGAAGATAACCAAGAAGAAGTGTTGGAATCGCATTCAAACAACTTCGTTGTTCCCGACGATACTTCTAACTCTAGTGAGGACTTGAGCGATAGTCGTCCCTGTGCCGATTGTGCCGTCAAGGACTCCCCATCGACTTCGTTCAATGCATACATAGACCTGGGCGATTCGGCATACACCTTCTTTAACGAGAGCCCGGAAAAGGGTTGGACTTGTCCACCTACATATAAAATAGGAATCACCCTCACCGACAACCTCTTGCGTTCTCGTCTTAATCTAGAACAATTAAGGTATCTTAGGCACATAGCATCCTAGGTATTTTCTAAAAGAAGTTTCTCAACACTCTTCTTGTCCTTTCCTCTTTTATCCACTTCCATCTTCATGCTTCCATTAGAACTTGAAATCTCCATGATTTCAAGCTTCAGTGAGATGTTTGTTAGATTTTTATTCATGGGATCTTGTTAAAAATAAGTTCTACAACAATGTTTTAAGTTGTTTCTGCTTAAAAACGTTTTAAACATCATAAAAACAAATTAAAACTCCAAGATCCCTTATCCTAAAAATATGCAAACATTTGAACACGGGCCGTGTTCGTTGAACACGGGGCCGTGTCCGAAGTACTGATTTCATAAAAATGAACTCTTCTCGGTTTGTTTTCTCAGAATGGCGAGCAGAACTAGCGGAACATCTTCATCACACTCCAGAAATAACCGACAAGGGAGAAGATCATCAACGGTTGAAGATTCTCATATAAACTATGTTTACGCCTTAAGAGAGGCCCTTGATGAAATGACGGGGGGTGGAAGAGGCATTGGTTGACCGTATTAATCATTTGACGGTGGGACTATGTTTACGCCTTAAGAGAGGCCCTTGATGAAATTTTTGCTTTTTCACACCTTTTACACATTCAATCAACCTAAAAACTTATTTTTGGGACACATTGAGGACAATGTGTAATTTAAGTGTGGGGGGATGCTAAAACCTTGAATCTTGCAAGTCCTAATAACAAGCCTTACACAAAACTCTATTGGAACCGCTAATCACCCCAAATTTTTTTCAAAAATTTTCATTTTTTTTGTTTTTTTACTTGTCTAGGTTTAATTTGGGAATTTCAAAATTCTAAAAAGGTCATATTTTTACAAATTTACAACCGATAGCGTCGTGATAAAAAGAACCAACATAAGAAAATTATGAAAAGGCATGACAAGCTTAGTTAAAATTTAATTATATATACTTGATCCCATAAAAAACCCATTCCCACAAAAGTGAGTTTTGAGCATTTATTGAGCATACAAATATATATCTTTAAATTAAATGCTCATTTTTCGTTTCTTGTGTGAATAGCCGCTTCGTTCTTACAACTCTAGAACTTGCCACGACAATACATTCCCGGTCCTTACCAACTTAAACGCAAGTAAGTAAATGATGGAGGCATTAGGACTAACCCTTTTTATTTCTACACCATTATTTTTTTTTTACCACCTACCCAAAATCCCCCTAGTTAACCCATTTGAGCCTAAACCTTTTCATTTCTTAACCCAAACCAAACACCATTTCACCCACCAAAACTTTTTTTATTTTTAACCCTTTGTTTTAGTAACAAGCTCGTTTTTTTTTCGTATGACTTTCCCAAAAAATATATATATATATATATATAGGGGCTGGTTAACGTACAAATGCGCTTATCGTACATTACGTACGCTACAATCTCAGCCGTCAGATCATCTTCCCGCATTGAAAATCGCATGTGAAATTGAATTACCACATGCGAAATTGTTACAAAAAAACAACCTGCTATTTCATCAAAATTATCACATGCGAAATTGAATTAACACATGCGAAATTGTTACAAAAAAACAACCTTCTATTTCATCAAAATTATCACATGCGAAATTGTTACAAAAAAACACATGCTATTTCATCAAAATTATCACATGCGAAATTGAATTATCACATGCGAAATTGTTACAAAAAAACACCTGCTATTTCATCAAAATTATCACATGCGAAATTATTACAAAAAAAAAACCACATGCGATTTTCATTGCGGGAAGATGATCGGACGGCTGAGATTGTAGCGTACGTAATGTACGATAAGGGCATTTGTACAGTACCCTTTACCTATATATATATATATATATATATATAAGGTTAAAATGAGAACCACCTCGAGTTGTAAGAACCAGCGAGAACCACCCCCGCGGGGGGCCGTTGACCACGAAACTTTTTTTACACCTAGATCCGTATATTTTAACACGGGGGGGTAAATTTTGGGTTCAAACGGCGCGCCCGAGGGGGTAGTTTTTTACGCCCAAAGTTTGGGTTTTTTTAATTTTTCTTTTTGTTTTACCAAACTTTGGGCGTAAAAAACTACCCCCTCGGGCGCGCCGTTTGAACCCAAAATTTACCCCCCGTGTTAAAATATACGGATCTAGGTATAAAAAAAATTTCGTGGTCAACGGCCCCCCGCGGGGGTGGTTCTCGCTGGTTCTTACAACTCGAGGTGGTTCTCATTTTAACTTATTCATATATATATATATATATATATATATATATATATATATATATATAGGGAGGGGCTCATGCGAGAACCACCCTTATTGTGAGAACCTTGAGAACCAATGTGAACACAACCTAAAATAGCTAAAAAAACCTAACCCCCACCCCCCAAAAACCTAAACCCCCCCCACCCCCCCCCCCCCCCAAAAAAAAAACCTAAACCCCCCCCCCCCCAAGCTAAATGCTAAAAAAAACCTAACCCCCCCTCCCCCAAAAAAAAAAACCTAAACCCCCCTCCCCCACCCCCCCAAAAACCTAAGCCCACCCCCCAAGCTAAATGCTAAAAACTAAACTCCCAAAAAACCTAAAAAAATCTAAAAAAATCAAAAAAAAAAATCTAAAATATTTTTTTTTGATTTTTTTAAATATTTTTTAGGTTAAAATCGCTACTTTTCGAAGCAAAAAAAAAAAATTAAAAAAAAAAATTAAAAATTTTTTTTTTTTTTTGAGTAGCGATTTTTTTAAAAAAATATTAAAAAATTCAAAAAAAAAATTTTGTGTGATTTTTAGCTATTTTTAGCCATTTTTTTTTTGTTCACATTGGTTCTCGCGGTTCTCACAATAAGAGGCGGTTCTCGCATGATCTTCTCCCTATATATATATATATATATAGGGGATCACTAAATGAAAACCACCTCAAGTTATGAGAACTATAGGAACCACTTTCTGGCCCTTAGATCAACTAGATGGATGAATGTGATTAAAAGTAGTTAATATTAATATTAAAAGCTTTTTGTCTTATTATGTTTTTAATATTATAATCCAAAAAGATATTTAAGTAAAATCACTCTATTTGTCTTTTTATATATATTAATTTTAAATTACATTTTTTGTCCTATTCATTAATTAGTTTTTTGACTTAATTAATTTTTATTTATAAACAGATTTTTTTTGTAAAACAATTTTTTGAAATCAAATTTTTATTATAATTTTTTTAATTTTTAAGATTTTTACGCCCGGCCTTTTCACGCCTCGTTTTTTGACGCGCCGTTTTTTCGCCCGGCTTTTTCACGCGTCGTTTTTTCAACGCGCCGTTTTTACGTTTTACGCCCCGGTTTTTTACGTTAACGTTATTTACGTTTTACTCGCCGGTCTTTTGCGTTTTACGTCCCGGTTTTTTACGTTAACGTTATTTACGTTTTACGCGCCGGTTTTTTGCGTTTTACATCCCGATTTTTTACGTCAACGTTTTTTTTTTGCGTTTTACGCGCCGATTTTTTACGTTAACGTTTTTTTACGTTTTACGCGCCGGTTTTTTACGTAAACGTTATTTACGTTTTACGCGCCGGTCTTTTGCGTTTTACGTCCCGGTTTTTTACGTTAACGTTATTTACGTTTTACGCGCCGGTTTTTTGCGTTTTACGTCCCGATTATTTACGTCAACGTTTTTTTGCGTCTTACGCGCCGGTTTTTTACGTTAACGTTTTTTTTACGTTTTAAGCGCCGGTTTTTTACGTTAACGTTATTTACGTTTTACACGCCGGTTTTTTGCGTTTTAGGTCCCGGTTTTTTACGTTAACGTTATTTACGTTTTACGCCCCGGTTTTTTGCGTTTTACGTCCCGATTTTTACGTCAACGTTTTTTTTTGCGTTAGCATTTTTAAATTCAGGTTTTTTACGTTAACGTTTTTTACGTTTTAGTAAAATTTTTTTACGTTTTTACGTTTTACCTAAAACTTTTTACGTTTTTACGTAAAACTTTTTAAGTTTTATGTTTTTACGTAAAACTTTTACGATTTACGTTTTATGAAAATCTTTTTACGTTTACGTTTTACGAAAATCTTTTTACGTTTTTACGTAAAACTTTTTACAAAAATCTTTTTACGTTACGTTTTACGAAAATCTTTTTACGTTTTACGTTTTTACGTAAAACTTTTTACGTTTTACGAAAATCTTTTTACGTTTTACGTTTTACTTTAAAACTTTTTACGTTTTACGTGAAACTTTTTACGTTTTACATAAAACTTTTTACGTTTTACGTTTTTTACGTATTACGTTAAAAAGTTACGGGTTAACTTTTTTTTTTTTTACAAAAACTTCTTTACGCAAAAACGAACGCACCCAGAAATCGCAAACTCGGGAGATGTCTCAGATATATCGTTATCATCATCGACTAGGGGGGGGGGGGGGAATTAAAAAGCAACAACATCAAAACAAAGTTTATCTCGAAAAAAACGGGGTTTGGCTCAGATTAACGGATAATCAAAAGGCTACAAAAAGAGGGGTTGCAGGTTTAAAAAACCTACCCTCCGCCGTCCTTGCCGCGCCATCGTCCGTTGTATTTTTTTATCATCACCGCCGATTCCAAAAGGGACCAGATTCAACCGATTTAAACATCAAAAGGACCATGAACAACATTCAAACCCAGAAGAAACATGAACATCAATCAAACCCAGAAGGACCTTGAACATCATTCAAAACCCAGAAGGAACATGAACATCATTCAAACCCACCGGTCTCCCCACAAAACCACCACCGATCTCTGCACAAACCCAGCAGAGAATCAAATCACCAGAGAATCAAAGAACCACAGAACAAAACACCCACCAGAGAATGAAAATAAAAACACAGATCTAAACACCCACCTTCGACAGTAAGTATCACATGGTTGGTGAGGTTATTTTTTTAATTTTTTCTATGCCAAGAATCAACAGATGCAACAAAACCCACCAAAAAAAATCTAAACTTTTCAACAACAAACAACAAACTGAAACATTGATAACAAGATTTTAACTAGAGAGATGACTTTGAATTCAACAACAAACTGAAACATTGATAACAAGTTTTTTACCAGAGAGATGACTTTGAATTTTCCGGCGAGGGTGACCGGGGAGATGGTGGCCATGGCGGTTCGTTTTCAGGCGATGGTGGCCGGACACCACCGCGGCTGTCGCAAAGACTCCTACCAACCACCGCCTTCCGCCTCTGCACAACTCTCACCAACCACCTCACACACCACCGTCTTCCAACCACAGGTCATCAACGTCAAACCACCGCGGAGATAACAAACACAGGTCATCAACGTCAAACCACCGCCGGAGATAACAACACAGGACCATCGTTTCACCGTCAAACCACCATCATCTAACCCTAAAACTCCAAATCGGAGCGGTGGTGAACAATGTTTGGGGGTGCCGGAAGTGTGGTTGACGGAGGAGGGGGTGGGTTGCAGGGGCGGAGGAGGTGGGTGAACGGATCTTTGGGAGAGAGTGAGAGGGATTTCAATTTTTGGGGAGAGATGAATTACAAAAAGTCTGATAAGACTTTAAAGAGAGGGAGAGGTTGAAAAAGTGGAGGAGAGAGAGAGTGTGATCAGACATAATAAATGAGGAGAGATGTTGGGAAATGACATTTGTAGTAAATGACTAAACTACCCTTTTGTGTGGCTGATTCTAATTGGTTGAGAGTGGTTCTCATGGTTCTCATAACTGGAGGTGGTTTTCATTTTTAGCGGCTCCCTATATATTGATGATGAAGCAAAAGAAATAAACAAACAAGTTCATTAAAAATAACTTTGTTTGAATAATAGCTTCATCAAAATAAATAAAAAAAAATTGCAAAAATAAAAAGTCTTACGAAAACCGATGCTTTTTACGCTTTTCGCCTTTTTACTAACCACTAACCCAACACCTACCTTTAACCCAAGCCTAACCCTTCACCAAAAGTCCTCTTGATATTTACAAAGGTATATAGTTAAAAATGAGGAAGATTGATTACTTGGCAAGCCTATGGTAGGAGTAAGTTCCATGCCGCTCTCGAGTGATTCACTAAAACACATCTTCGGCCCGAGTGTTGAGTGATCCCCCGTGAGGTATGTGAACTTGTATATAAATAGAATTTAAAGAGGTATGTTATGCCCTAATAAGTAATTTATCTTATGAAAAGTATTAAATAAATCATGACGAATAGGATTGTAAATAAATAAAAATAAAACGTAATAAAGAATCTTGGAAATCCCGACACTCTATGACAAGCCCAAAAACCTTCTCTTCTACCCATTCCATTTGGGAGTGTAAAGCCACATTATAAAGAGTTTTGCTTGAGGACAAGCAAAGAATCAAGTGTGGGGGTATTTGATGTGTGCAAAATGCAACATATAAATTACATCAATTGTGGCATAAAACTAACCCTTTTTTTAGTACTAATGTTGGAAAAAGTGTGTTTTGTCTTCTTTTTGTATTTTCAGGATTAAATGAGCTCAAATTAACAAAAGAAGCAAAAAAGGCAGCTAAATCTAACATAAATACAAGAAAAGGAATAAACGTGGTATGCCCGACCTCCCCGAAAGCATCTTCCCAAGCAAAACAAGAGAGCAGAAGGCTGAACACGCCCCGTGCTCAGTGAGCACGGGGGCGTGCCCAAGTGTCAGCATAAAAGACAAAGTTGTAGAAGCTTCCATCACCCACCACGGGGCCGTGCTAAGCGGACACGGGGTCGTGGTCAACTATAAGATTCGCAGAATCTAGGCAAATCTTGATAGTACAGATATGCTTCTGCACACGGGGTCGTGCCCAGCGGACACGGGGCCGTGGTCAACTAATAAAGACAAGAGCAATTAATGAAGACAGAGAAGGATGTGGACACGGGGCCGTGCCCACTGGACACGGGGCCATGCCCGAGCTTCTGTTCAGCCTGTAAATAGGAGTGCTTGGTTCAAGCTCAAACCATCCTTTGGCACACCACCTCTCTCACACTTCACCCACCACCCACCACCACCATAACACCATCATCCACCACCATCATCCATTGTCCATCATAGAGTGTGTGAGTCGTCTCGGGATCCAAGATTGATCGTAAGAGTTCTTGACAATCAAGGCCATGTTTGCCTAAGTCTCTTACATCACTTGGTGAAGACAAAGTGTCTAGTGTAATACTTTTTATTTTTAATCTTTTCGCACTTTTTAATTGGTTATGTATTAATGACTTTAATAACTAGCTTCTTATGTTGAAGGTGATTCTTCCTTATCGTTTGTCCATGGTGTCTTGGCATTATTTTACTGTCTATATAAAATAAAAGATTTTCACCATTCATATCTCCACGGTCTATATGGAGGTATGTTGGCTACCTGGTCGGGGGTTAAGGGAACGGTTTGGTAAGAGTCTTGCCATTGTTCAGTGTATAGATCCTGCAAAGGACGTGGGTCAAATTTAGTAGGACCTCCTTAAATACTTAACGGTATTGGATGGCGGGGGTCCAAACTCTTTGATACCTTCATAAGTTAAACTACTATTAATACTTTAACCCGGCTACTTAGGACTGTATCCCTGCTGACTCAGACTACTTAGCCGAGGGTAACGTCGCCTTCAAAAGAGGGGCCTACCACATTATGCATTAATAACTTAATTAATTATCTTTCAATAATCCGACCCTTTAGGATTGTATCCTTGCTGACTCAAACTACTGGGTTGAGGGTAACGTCACCTCCAAAAGAGGGGCCTACTACAATAACTAAGATAATCTCTTAAATAGTGCAAAAGTGCGGAAATAATCAAAGGTTACACTAAACACGAGTCGGAGCCAAGTGATTCATCTTGTCTATCTGTTTTTATTTTATTTTTATTTTTCAGCATTTTAGTTAGTTGTTATTTTCTTAGTTTAAAACCTTTTTCTAAACTTTTGATTTGATTAGACGTTGAGGATAAACTGGTACTAAAAGCTCTTGTGTCCTTGGACGACCTCGGTATCTTGCCAACACTATACTACGCTCACGATGGGTGCACTTGCCCATATGTGTGTTTAGTGTTAGTAAATATCGTGTTTTATAAATTTAAAACTTGGCTAAAAAAGTATAAAAGGGCTTAAAATATACTTAAACTTATATACACACTTCACACGCATCATCCTCGCAAGTTGACTGAGTAATACACGGTATGTTTCCAGAGTGCTGCAGAAGTGGTTGCACTTCGGGGCCTAAGACGTCAGTACATTGAGTTCCCGTAACAAAGTGGAGTGAGAGAGGTATGAACCAATCATTGACGGCTGCAACATCCAACTCAGGGACGTTCGTACAAGCACCAACGTACTACACAGTTCGCTAAGCGTTCAGATGGGTGTTCAGGTAATACTCAATAGCATCGAGATTCGTAAGGGTTTCAAAGGGAAATGAAAAGATCACATTCGAGTTGGAGACAATCACTACTCTGACTCCTATAGACTGTTGTGTTTCACATCGATTAAATAACAGAACGGGACCCCTTTTTCACTTGTTAAGCCTCACTGGGACTCGCATGCACCCCACATTATTATTATGTGTGCACCCACAATAATATTGTGATTTGCATGCTCATCTCAGCTCCTCCTAACTCATGTCAAAGGGTTCATCAAACTCAAGTAGCAAACAAAGAGCATCACCAAACGTGAGTCACAAATGTTTAGGGAAATACCACCCTATCGGTCATATAACACATGCAAGTAATACAGGAATTCATAACTGTTGTGCTAAACGTGCAATCACATGCAGTATTATTGTAAGTGTTCACTAGTTACGCAGTACAATGAGTATACGAGTGACGAACCTTGCAATCTGGAGTCGAGTGTCATGGTCGTATTCACGTTTTCAGAACTATTTGGTTATAGTCTGGTTTTACAAAAACGTTTTAAAACCAAGTTCACTATAACCAGTGGCTCTGATACCAAACTGTCACACCCCCAAAATACCACATAGGGAATGTCCCTGTTAGGCATGCGACGTACCAACAAAGAGCCACTAATTACATTGAACCCATACAAGTTTCTAAATAAAATTCTCTATTATTAATAAAAATACCATCAACAAGTTAAATGAAAACCAACGTGTTCAGCGGAAGCAAATAGTAAACCCAAGTTAGACTGTTTCAAAACCAATGTATCGTATCAATAGTTCAAACACATGAATCCCTCCAGTTGACCCATGACTACTCCAGCTACTCCAGACAGCAAGTCCCAATCAAAGATATCTAACGACCTATAAGCATGCAAACAAGTGTGTCAGACGACGCTGGTGAGTTCAAAGTTTTGTTAACGAGTTTAGTTACCAGATATATGTATAAAACAGTTTAACAATTTGATTTGATGTTGTCATTAACTCAAGTACCGAAATGGCTACAATATGTATTTTCCCAACCCCAATGTCTATCAAAACATTGGTCATGCTTTAAGGAAATTAGTTCACGCCCGTCCTCCCCGGTACGGTGTGTGAGGGTGCTAAACCTAATAGCGCTATCAACTAATGACCTCGTTGCCTCCCCGGCAACTGTCGGTAGATGTAAGGGGTCTTATGTAAGAAAATGAGTATAATAACAAACATCCCAATAAACAAGCGTTCCCTCCCCGAAACGTTACCCGATATCCCTCCCCGGGATGCATGCTTGGAAAAAGAGCAGTGAACTCACCTTAGGTTTGCTCGGTAAGTTTAGTTTAATGATCCAATTCAATCAACCGACCCTAATGTCGTTATCATAGAGTAGTCAGTTTGGCGTAAACAATTATCACACATCGTTGCACATATGTCAGCAATTACAGTCACGTTTGTATGTAAATCAACTAGTCACGCACATATCTTATCACCAATCCGAATTAACATGTAGCACTATTATGTAGACAAACAATATTAAGGTGCACATGATATATATATATCAACACACTCAATTCAACATATTAGAGTCATCATATTCCATTTTAATTGTATGGCAACTATTATGAAGGTTCATTATTGTTTTAGTGGTCCAATAGAATGATATGGGGTGTTGGCACAGAAATCACTTGGTTCAAGTATATTAAATACTTGTCAGAGATATCACATGCAATTTGCTATGCTCAATAAAAGTAGATAAGTGTTGTTGGTCAAATTAGATGGGCGGATTGGTGTAAATACCCTATGTATATGTTGTAATTTCTTTGCCCTTTGCCCGTTTGGGTCGGGGGTGTTGTTGTGTGTTTGGCCGTTTGCCCGTTTGGGTCGAAGGTTGTTTTAATGAAGTTTAATTTAAAAAAAAAAAAAAACTAAAGTGGCGGCCCAAGTTTAGTTGGTTCATTCAATATATTGTTTTGTGGTATAATGAAGATGTAAGACCAATTAATTTGCATCTGATGAAGTCAGAAAAAGGGTTGACGGCCCACGTGCATGAACTGGACTTTAGACAAAATTGTAGAGACCCAATTACAAACCTTACGTAAGTGTGTGATTAATTATTGCTTTCCACAATTCATGGAACTTAGTTACCTGTTACATAACTATTTCAATCAATTACCAAACTATTTACATGACTGCCAATCATCAACAACAATGAGCATACGGTCATAAATCAAATCGGATCAAACATCATACACGAAACAACCATTCTGTTTTAGTGCCTAATTATTCCCATCATCGGACACCCTAATACATGGCATTAACAATCTTTTAAACCTCTCAAGCCGGCTCTATGAACAATCAACTTCATTAAACCCTAACGTGCATGAACTCTAATGAATATGCCGAATCATGTTCGCCAATCTATAACACTTGTACCATCACATTGATAACATATAATCCTATCTAACCATTCGGTTAACATAACAATTCACCAGAACTTCGCTATCATGCATCACTAATCAATTTCATCATTCAGGTTATCACACAAACACAATTACTACAATCCGTACATAAATCACGTGTAGCCGAGAACAATTAACTAAATTAGAAATAATATGATTACTAACCAAGAGAAAATATGCTAGAACCAGGAGAAGGATGCTTCGAAAAGAGGGCTTTGTCACGTTCAAGGAGACGTCACAATGGGACTTGGAACCATGGAACTGCCGTCGAGTATGAGAGGAGAGGGAGAGATAACGTAGGGTTTCTAAATGGTGCGGATGCGAAACAATTATACTCAATACATGATGTGCCTCACCTGGGCCAAAGCTCCTCTTGGACGAAACATGATCACTTTGAAAAAGATTCATCACTTTGAAAAAAAAAAGGTCCAATCACGTTAACAGTAATCAACTTGTAGTCCACTAACCTTGAGTGACCCAATAAGAGTTAAGTAATGAATTGAGTTTGTCGGCCATTTATGTTGACTTTAGATCCACTAAACTCTCGGCCCAATAGAATTCATTTTGGTTGCACACTGCTCAAGTTAGTGTTGGTCCAATTGAAATAAGGTGATATTTATAGTTGTCGGTTGCATGTGTTTATGAACTCAACAAAGTCCCAACTAATGCCACTTTTCATAACATCAAACAATCTACCAAAACAGAAATACTAAACCAGTGATACGTAAATGAAAGACATGAAATCTCGGGTTGTCACATCATCCCCAACTTGAAAGAAATTTCGTCCCGAAATTTGTCAAGCAGTCCAAAACAACAAAATGTTAACGCAGAATGACTGTGGATTTTCCGCAGGTGCCACATCATCCCCAACTTGAAAGGGAATTTCGTCCCGAAATTCGCCGATGATACCAGAGGTTGATACAACTGTTTGAACAACTGAGGATACTGGAGCTTACTCCGATCATTGCGTTCCCACGTGAACTCCGGTCCACGTTTTGAGTTCCAACGAGCTCTCACGATTTGGATTCGACTATGCTAGCGAATCTTGACGCCTGGTCCATGATTTCAGTAGATTCCTCAACAACTACAACTTGTCATTAACCTCAGACGCTAGTAAGTGTATCCCAAACGTTTCATCGGACAATCACTGCCTTAGATTCGAAACATAAATGACATCATGCACGCTATCCAATTCGTCGGGTAACTCGAGTTTGTAAGTCACGTTTCCCATTCTTCCCAGAACGTTGCATGGCTCAAAGTGATGTAAGTTGAGCTCCCCATACTTCCCAAGCGTACCACACCCTTCCAGGGTGAGACTTCCAACGTGAGAGGATCGCCTACAGCGATCTTCCAGTGTTTCCTAAGCTTATCAGCTTTCCTACCGATCACGCGTTGCCGCCAGACAACTCTCGATACAAATAACCTTCCCAGGAGTCTCGAGTACAAGTCCTGGACCCGTAATTAGTCCAACAAAAGGGTTGGTATTATCATCTACGCAATGCTCCAAACAGAGCTGTCTGGATACTAGAATGGTAACTGCCGCAGTAGAACTCAACCAAAGGTAAATATCCGTCAAATTTTACTAAAGTCAATCACACACGTGCTTGCAACATGTCTTCGAGTGTCGGGGGGTTTCGTTTACTTTGACTGATTGCCCTATGGTGATAAGTAATGCTCATGTCTAGACGTGTGCCAAGAGTGTTATGTTGTACTTGTTATAAATCAGGCATAGATCAAAATCAGAGATACAGGAGTTGGCACTTCATGCCTAACTAGCCGCCTCTTTCAGAGGAATGTCCACTGGCTGTGGAGACTCGTCAGTTTCCTTGACTGCAAGAAGGTGTGCTGGCTACATGAGGCGATCAACGATCATCCATGTGATACTGTTTCCGTTTCGTGTTGAAAGTAGACTAGTGGCAAAATCCATGGCAGTTGGCTCCCATCTTCCATATGGGTGTTGCCGGTTTCCGATACTTCAAATTGACCTTCCACAAGTCAAACGTCATACACATACATTGCTAGGTGGGTTTTCATGCCCAATTTACAAATCCAAACATCTTTCATCAAAACCCAGATGACTAGGATTTCGAATCCGGTGTGCTTTGCTCAACACAATTTCCCTACCGTTGCCGCGAAATGAGATTCACATTCGTTCCCTGAGGTAGTGAATATCGTCCGTCTTGCCAAGAGTTGCTTTTCCATGCCCCGCATGGACCCAGCTTGAAATTCATCTTCCTTTAATGCTTCGGTTAGCACAAGGCGAACCTGATCGGATAGGCTAGAGTCGTTAGTGAGCTGCATGCCCGTACGCGTTTAGGTTCCATAATCGTAGCCGCTCGAGAGTTCTTTCCAGTGATGTCATCACATGTTTAGATCTTTCGCAATAAGGGTACACGGGAGGCCCTTGTGATCGGTCTAGGTAATGCATTTGGTACCGTCCAAGGAATGCCTCCAACTCAAATCCAAAGACCATGGGTTCCACCGCAGGTTGTGTAACAACTACCATTAAAAAGTCCTATCTATTATATTATTTATTTAAAAGGAAACCCTAATTGAGACACACAAATGATTCTATACAAACCCTAAAATTTTCAGAACAATCGGAATCAGGACCAGGGCCCCTAAAACTCAGGGGGGGTAAAACCTAGTCGGTAATATCCAAACAGTTTTACGTGTGAATTGAATCTGCATGCGAGACCAACTCAGCTGAGCTACTGGGACACGAGGCTACCCTATGGTAATAGGGTACCCCTCGCGCCACGCGAAAGGCACAAGGAGACCTATCGCGCCACGCGACAGGGACTATTTTTCATGTATAAATAGTAGAGTCTGGGACTTGGTTTCAGGCACTTGTTCTACGTAAAAACTCACAATAGACACTGAGATATAGTGTAATTACTACAAAACACACACGATCCACGAAGTGCTGCCGCAATACAGGGTAATAACTCGATCGCTGCTACGATTCAATGTCCGATCGATTAAACTATCCAATGGATGTTTAAGTGCTGCCCACATTAGGGTTTATGCTTTGTCATTCGTTGTTAATTCAATGGATGTTTAAGTATCGCACTTTGTCATTCGATGTGAGGGTTTAATCTCGTGAGTTATCGTAAATGCTGTATTAAGTTACTAACCGAGTTGTGTGCATGTTATTAATTTAGGTTAAAAGGCTAATCAGTAGGCTAGGCTCTGCTCAATTAAATCTGCAAAGTGAGTCATTCTCTTTTTATCAAATTTGTTTACAAAAGCATGTTTATTTTCAAAGTTATAATTACAGTGATTAAGTATATGTAATCACCAAGTTACAGCCGGTATGTGGGGTTTTGTATACATTACTTGATAATCGTCACCATTGGGGCAGCCAATGGGGGATATGACCATAGTCACAGATCCGGTCGAGTGACAAATACCGTGGGTAGTTGGTTGATATCAGAAACATTGTAATCTCTCTTAATACTGTAAATTATAACAAATGGGTCATTTTAGTAAATAGAATGATTCACCAGTATTTCCCGCTGACAAAACCTTTTTCAAACATGTTTCAGGTGATCTGTTGTGATCAAGGAAAAGTGCTGTGAAGCACTACAAGCTTAAGGAAGTGGCTCATTATAAAATAAAGAAACATGTTTTGTAAAACAAAAGATTCTCTGTGAAATCTTATGATTGTAAATTTCCGGGTTTTATCCCGATTTGTGAAATAAAATAATCGGGAAATATTTCAGTTTTTCTACAAAGATCCTGAAGAAGACTTCCGCTGTTAATTAAATACCACGGGATTTCTTTCCCGCGGCTCCTGAAACGGGTCAAACCAGGTCGGGGGCCGTGACAGGTTGGGTCTTGTGTAACTCTTCTTGTAAATCCACTACGTAAGCCATCACTTTCTCGTGTTGCATCGATGTGTAGCTGAGACTCTAATTCGAACCCTTAAGGTATACCAGTAAATCACTCGCACCTTCGGGCGAAGACGATGCCCCGTGCATTGCAGAGTTGGGATTCGAAAACTTAAAAGACGCTCTCCTGTTTTGTCTCCCACGAACACAGCACCCTGCTGTGCTTATGGGAGTTAAACCGCGCGATCTTCAAAAATCTTGTGCTGAATCTACAACAGCATCCACCGAAACCAAGAAATTGTTGTACCCCCGAAGGAATCTTTGGTGTCAATCGGCTTTTAACAAAATGGATCCTAGCACGATCCACGCGTATCCCCACTTCGTTGATTACATGATCAAAATGCATCTCTCGAGTCTAGATGTTACATTAAACAAGACTTCACACGTAATGTCTCCTCCCTCAGGAGTTCTAAGATGAGATACAGATGCCGTCCATGATGTCCCTTCCTCCAGGAAATGACCCACAACGTCATCAATAACCACGGTCGATTCTTGTGGTCCATAAGATGCTGGTGTGTCGATTACCTCGATAGTCATGGTGTACAAAGTCGCACTGGTCACATTGCGTTTGATATGCCGTTCTAAGAGCATTCTCTCATTGGACTTCCATCTGATGATAGTTCGTTCGTTAGTCAATCCTCGAATGGGAGCTTAACTCTCGCAACTAGTCGACAGGTTGCCAATACATGGTCGGGGCAAACGGTTCCTGACTGCCACTTTGTTGAGTTCTCGATAATTAGTATGCATACGAAAAGGCTTATCTTCACGGATATAAATGGGGCTCCCCGGAGTGAAAACTAGGTCTGCCAAAACTTCTGTCCCACAGTCTCTGTAGTTGAAGTGACAGTTCTTGCATTCCTCCTGGCGCAAGACGGTAAGAAGTACGAAGAATTAATGCTGCCTCTGGCGTGAGATCAAACTGAGGTTCTGCCTAACAGTTGAGGAAGTAAATCTGAATGTTCCTCGAGTAGCACGCTGATGTGTGAAATATGTTTTAATTAAATTCAACAAGTTTTAAAAATTGGAAAAACCCGTAAACCACACACTACCGGCAAGTGTACCGGTCGTAAGTAGTAAAACAAGTAAGTCCGAGTATCGAACCGTGGACACAATCTATCGACTCTTGATACTAAACCTTTATCGAGCCCTAGCCTAATAATTTGGTTGTTTGACAAATTGGTTTTAACTAAATACTAAATAAGCAAATAAATAAACTTAGATAAAAAGAGCAGAAAACTCAGGATACTGAAGGAAAACTCAAATGCTAGGAGAAAACAGCTACCTAGGTCTAGAATCATACCCGTAACTTACAACTCTCGGAATTGGATAATGGAATGGCTACCGGTTTCCTAAAAATACGACTAACTCAAGAAAACCCTAAAGACTGCTAGATCACCTCCCGGTCTCACTAGCACCTCTCGGACAATCCTAAAGTGGACGTGTAAATCATCGGTTACTAGATCAGATCACCTCCCGGTCTCACTTCACTAGGGAATGCTAAGGTACCCAAATGACTCGCTCACCTCCCGGTCTCGCTAATCACAACACACCCTAAAGTATGAAGGGGTAATCTAGGGTTGATGATAATAACTCAAATTTGCTAGGAACTAAGGAAATCAAGCTAGGTTCACCTCCCGGTCTCACCTTTACCCAAAACCCAAGAACTAGACAAACTGACACTCTATCTCCTCCCGGTCTCAAGAGTGGCAAAACACTAATTTCAAAGACTCACAAGGTTGCTTATAGGGTTATCTAAGACAAGAAACCTCTATATTATACCACTAACACAAAGTCTATGGAAAATCACGTGTAAACCCTAGATATGAAACTACCAAAGTAACAAACGTAGAGAAAACGCAAAGCAACAATCATGCAATTCAATTACTAGTAGCATTCAAACGCATCATCATCAACAACTCATAGATATTTTACCAAAACATTAAGCCAAAAATTATATTATCCAAAACCGAAAGTTATAAGTCACAAAATATTCATCAATACGACCTAGGTAGCATAAAAGTTTAGCTACTCATGTTCAAAAACAAAGCACAAATAAATTTAAAGTTATAAAATTCAGCAAACATGTCTAATATATCAAGTTTCAACAACCCAAAAATAATAAACGTCTAACCGAACAAAAGCAATAAACTTTGTGCCAAGTTCTTCAACACGAGCCTTCTCTTTCTTCTTCTGTTCGTCTCCTTGTATGCGTTGTAGTTCGTATATGCTTTCTGTCGTCTGCCTCTTGTTCGTGTATCTCTCCTTTTTTTTTAATTGCCGTATGCCCTCCTCTATATATTCTCTCGAACAATAGGGTTTATTAGTATATCTCCACTCCCCCATTCTGGCCTCGTCTAGCGTGTTCGTAAAGTCAAGATGGCCCATGTGATCCATCCACCACAAACTGACATCGTGAGTCTTGGTGGGCTGCCCAAATTATTTTTTGTAAAATGCATCTTGATTGCGCCAAACAGTTCCCTGACGTCCAAATGCCCCCAAAGCCAATATTTGTTTTAATTTCCTAATATGAACATTGTCTCTTTTTTTTTCAACTTTACAATTCACGTGAATTCCATTTTTTTCATGGAATTAATTCCAAGTTTCATAAGACATACACTTTAGCCCCTTGACTTTCAGCTTCATTTAATATTTCCCGATTCTTCGTACGTTGATTGTTTAAGCTCGTTTTTTTATTCCTTTTTGCACCGGGACCTGTAATAATAATAAATAATAAAATATATGTCTAAATATTATAAAAATGACTCTAAACTATAAAAATAAAATACAAAATACACGGGTAAATGACAGTGTTTTTCAACACATCACACGCCGAGAGGAATCACGAACAATTGGTGGATCCTCGATCCTCACCTCCTTAGTCTTAACATCAGTAACGTGTGCTAACATAGCGGGGTAATCCTTCGGTAGACACTTCTGGGCCTACTTTGCTGATATGATGCTAACCCTTACACCACTCTGACACTTCAAAATATAAAGTGACGCCAAATTCCCTCCCCACAGGGTATATCTACGCGATATCCAGTTAACCAATCTACACAACTACTGTATCGAAACCATCAAAGATAGTAGGAGGAAGGTTGATGCTGAACACTTATCCTACAAGGTCGAGTTCGCATCCCATCGAACATATGAGGTCTCCATTGCCTTGCCATCAGCCGTTTTCACAACAGGTTTCGTTTCAATGGGTAACAGGGTTAAACAGGACAGAGACGAATCGATTAGCCACTCATACTAGTTACCACGCTGTAAAAATCCTGGTGTCACCTACGCCAATCCTAAATATCCTTCCACGAGTACCACTTCCAGTGTTGTTGTTACAGTTGCGAGGATTTCCAATGTTGTCATTATTCCCTTAGTTGTTGACGTCTTGACTTAACAGCAGTCATTCCTTGCCAATGTCACCTTCGTCTCCATGCTACGATTAAGAGTAGCTTAAGGTTGCCATGCATGTTGCCTCTAATTTCGTTGCTTGAAACGGAGCCCTACGATCTTTCACCAACAGGGTCCATCTTGTCTCATTCCGTGTCGCGTCCTAAGACACTACTCACTCTAAAACCTCATAAGTCATAAACCCAGGAAAAAAATCAAAAGCGAAAAAACATACAAATCATGAAAAGTAAACTAACATGAAAATCAAAATCGCAAAATTTGGCTCAGAAGTGTCAAAAGAAGTGGTTGCAACGGGTTCAAAACCTACCATCCACTATTCATGTCTAGAGGTGCACAAACCGGTTAATTTTAATAACCGGATCGGTTAACCGGTTATACCGGTTAATTTGACTTTTTGACTTTAACCGGTTAATGCTTTAACCGGTTATTACTTTAACCGGTTATTTTTTTAACTGGTCCGGTTAATTACTTTAACCGGTTCGGTTATTTAACCGGTTATTTTCGGTTAAAAACCGGTTTTTTTTGCCTTTTTTTTGAATTTTTCGGTTATTTTTTCGGTTAACCAGTCTATCGGTTAAAAAACCGGTTTAAAAAAACCGGTTAATAACCGGTTATTATACTAAAAACTTGTAACCGGTGACTAACCTACGGTTAAATAACCGGCTGGACCGGTTATTCCTAAATCGGTTATTAACCGGTTACGGTTTCGGTTAATAACCGGTTACGGTTAATTAACCGGTTATTTTGTGCACCTCTATTCATGTCATACCACTATGATTAATGTTCAAGTAAAATTCCACCTCATCATAGCCACATTCTTTAACTTCGGTACTGTCACCGACTTAACACCTCAAAAACATCAAGCACATACCACTGATTGCAAATGGCGTGAAGATGTTGGTTATTCACCGATGTCGGCGTTGTCACCGGTATCGACAATCATACCATCAAGAACAAAGCATGAAACAAACAACATCAGTTTTAAAATCCCAGCATCGGTTAACCAAAACACCAAAAATGGTCTGTCACTGCCGCAGATGGTCGGAAAAGCGTCGGCAACTGCAACGCAACACAACACACATATCGATATTTTTCTCTCTAGAAACACATTCCATGTTTCTCTATATAAAATAACACCGTCAAAGGATCGTAAACAGTCACGCGCCGATATTCACCAGAAAAAGTGTACAGAGAAGAGAGTGTTTTAGAGAGAAAAAGAAAGGTGAGAGAATAGAATTTTATCAATGGAGATATGAAAGAATTTTGAAACTAAATTATCTACAGATGTCTTATAATATTAATAGCTAGGTGACTCAGCATGGAAGCAACCCATGGTTTTATCAAAAACCACTGTCCAACTTCCAAAGCAAAGAATATGAAGGGTAGAGCTCTTATAATATTAATAGCTAGGTGACTCAGCATGGAAGCAACCCATGGTTTTATCAAAAACCATTGTCCAACTTCCAAAGCATAGAATACAACCTGCAATTCACCCAAATATTACAAATTTATAATATATAATAACCAACCTTGATAAATATTATATATTATTATGAAAAGAAAAGGTTCTAGTTGTCATGATATTATGTGTGTATGTTTATAAAAAAAATCATTTGTTTTATTTTAAATCATATAAGCATAACATCTATTTTTCATGAACCTATCATTCTCAACTTGTTAAAGATGACTTTAATAATTATGCCATTAATTAATATCCCAAGCATCTAGAGTCATAAAAATATAATCAAATTAAGATCGTCAAAAAAAAAAAAAAAAAAAAGACTTATTTGCAAACCAACTTCGGCTCACAACCGGTTCAAATCATCTTTGCTAAATTGGAGTTTGACCTTCACAGTTTCAACTCATTATATTTTCAACTTACAGTAGTTTAGAAATACTTTTAGTTTTCATATAAACATAAATCCTCATCTCATAGTATGTATCTAGTAGTATGGTATGTAGTACGTGGGCTTGCAAAAATAGGCTCTAAGTTTTGTAAATGTTTAGTTATAATTTATTATTATTATATCGATTCAGATTTAATCCACCACATATTATTATATATCAGTTCCTTGGATGCAGTCTTTCATCTTTCTAAACTCAAGTTCAGTAGGCTAACATATTAAAACTTTCCAAAAGGGGCTCCATAACCTGGTGTACCTACTTGTCTCTTCGTATCAATGTTTAGTAGATATCTTTGTCTTGAACTAAGGCCTTAAGGTCAATTATTTATAAAATAGACCAAAAGCAAACTGAACAAAAACCAAACACTAGGAGTCGAACTCTTATTGGATCATAATTTAACATGGTTATCATCTGTATAATCAATATTTTAGGTTATAGCTTAGTTGCCGGAAGAGTCGAAACAAACCAAAATTCGTATATCTACATTCGAATCAGAAGAGGGTTCGATCTAGTACCTAAACGGAGCCGACCAACCCCAACAACTAGAGCTTCAAAAGATCAAATGGTAACGAGTCAAACAATAGCGATGGTTGTCGTGGCCTGTGGTGTCGATCACTGGAACAAATCAATGACATTTGAATCGAGTTGTATAAGAAGTGATGTCCAAAAGGACAAACTGATCTTAACTGATATTCGGGTCGCGAATCAAACCTGAATGATGCGGTGGTGGTCACAGTTGGAAATTTAGTGAAAATGAGTTTTTTACTAAATATTTGGACATCAATAATATTTATATATGTGTTGTATAAATAATTATTTATGGGTTTGTGTTCAAACAATGTCCAAATAGAGCTAAGATGAATGAGATATCGAAGCTTGAAGTTGTATGTTTAGAACAAACAAAGATGAGGAAAATGGATTGAGATTTGTCACCTTGTCCCACATAGGTGTAATGACAAAACTTAAAGTGGTATATAAGGAGGAGCACTCCTTGAAGGCAAACACTAGTGGGGACCCAAAAGGGTGCATCGCGCCTATACACATGCACGCGTGACGTGGGCTACAAGCCCAATGTGGTGCACTTTGAACTTCGCATATCGCCTTTGTATTTTTGTCCATCAGCGCGTGGTCAGATACACGGCGGGTCCGCTTATGGCGCACCCTTGGGTCAGTGGCGGACCCAGGATTTTTTTCATGGGGGTGCGGAATTTTTTTTTAAAATCTTAGGCGTCTAGATATATGCATAAAAAACCGGTTCGGGTCGGGTCGGGTCATGTAAAAAACCGATTTCATCCGCTTTCCTCTTGTTGAGAAATCGCGCCATAACATCTTTACTCATTGTGCCTATCACATACAAAATAAACAATTGGGCTTGATGTTGGGTTATGTTTTGTTAATTGATTTAGTTATTTGGGTTGGGTTTTACCATAAACTTATTCAATTGGGCTTGATGTTGGGTTAGAGGAATACAAGTTTTATTGTGGGCTAACTTGTTTACAATTTTTTTTTATATAAATTCTAACATTTTTTTCTAAGGGGTGCGGTCAGAATTTTCCTAGGGGTGCGGTCGAAATTTTTCAAGGGGTGCGGTCGGGATTTTTCGCGAAAAATAACACTAAATTTTTTTTTTCAAGGGGTGCGGCCGCCCACCCACGGGCATATGTAGGTCCGCCCCTGCCTTGGGTGGCGTAGGCGGATGCCATGTAGCATGTCGATGCGGTGCAAGCTCCGTATGCACATGGCGCACGTCATTGGCTAGGGCGAAGAATGCAAGTGGCGCGCGAGTATGGATGGCGCATGACCAGGTGGCGTCCTGGTATGTGTAGTGGCTTCCGTGTAATGCGCGGCTCTATATGGTGTGGTGTAAGGTCCATGTAGCGTGACGCATGGACTAGCAACTCAGTTCAGGCACGCGCGCAGGTTTGCATCGGAAACAAAACAGCTGGTTGGACTTGGTCAAACTAGCTGTTTCAACTCGTTTAATTCTAGTCATTAAGAGAAATGACAGTTTTGACCGAACCACTAAAGTCCATTTATGTAGATATTTAAACCCCTTTATTACAAGATTAATGATCTTGATTAATTGTCTAATTCATGACAATAATAATTGGGGTTTAATGACTTCTTTATGTGCGTGAGTATAAGAAGAGGATGATGCTTCATTCTAGATACGATCGAAAAAGAAGGAAAACATACATAAAATATGTCTTTTGTTCCATGAAAAATTTAGAGAGGAGCACTCTCTAAATTGTTCTTTTCTCAACTTCATATTTTTCCTAATTGTATAAACACCATTATACCCTTGCAATCTCGGGCATGAGAGTCATCTTCGGCAGTACACATACTGTTCCGGTTGTTGTACCCTGGGAGACAGAACCGTCTGAGAGGAGGCGCATAATCTGTTTTAAGGGAAGCGTGTTGAACACGTGGCTCAGCCAAAACCGTCAACAATTTTGCTTGTCTTGCAGCGGAGTTTCGATCTGGAAGGTGCGGTTGAAGTTACCAAAGACGCTTGCTTGAATCAAGATTGGTACAATTATATTGTATTTTATATTCGTTTATTTAATTTTTGTAACCGGTATTGTACTAGTCGAATTTCCCACAAATAACGAGAGTCTCGTTATTATATATTTTGTAATATATTTTATTAAAAAGTGAACCTAGTTCCTGCAGTCACGACACTAGATGCGGCTGCCCCTGAATAGCTGATCGTGACGCAACCGGTGGCACGAAGGAAAGCTCCGACGAACAAGGTGGTCACGGTGGAGTAGACGGTGGTTGAGCTAGAAAAGAGAGTTCGTAAATCGGAAGTGAATGTAAGTTTACGGCTTAAGAAGGATTTGATAGGGTGTTTAAATGAGGGGTGATGTTGAGTATTGCATCCCAAATCTTCGGCAAGTTGGTTTGAGAGATTGTGTTTCAAAATTATGAAAAAGTATAGAGATCAAGAACAAGTTTGCCGCAAACTCTGGTGAATTTGAAATATGCTTCTTAATTTTATTATTATACTAGTATTAAGCCCATACGTTGCAGCGGTTGTCATAAAACTGTGTTAAGTAGTAGCAATACTATACCATTGTCAGCGACCACCAACACCGGAAAAACTCGTAAAAAAATAAAAACAGGAAAAAATAAGGCAGAGCGAAAAGCAGACGTAAAATCTTTAAATCACGCACGCTCGTTGCTGAGAAATTAAACCGAAACGTAAAACATAGAAAAAAAAGGCAAATTGGATTTAAATAATCCCAACTCACTGTTATTGGCCAATAATAATCCCAACTCATTTAATCACCAATAATAATCCGAACTATTCACTTTTGTTTGTAAAATACTCCCAGTTAAAAAAACACTAACTAGGTTAAAAATTTGCTGATGTGGCCCTTTTAGCTGATGTGTCATATTACGTGGCAGTTGATGTGACATTTTTTGATGACTCCCAGTTAAATAACTAACTCCATCCAGTACCCGTGTGTTGGACGAACTTGTCAAGCGCAGAAAAATAGATGTGACGCGACAGACTACTCAAACGGGAAAAAATATATGAAAAAATGTTGAACCCCACACGCACGTTGCGGTGCGTTAACTCACAAAATTTAGAACGAAATGAAAAATTTGGGAAAGATGAAAAGTATGGTGGACCAAAATTGAAAATAAAAAAGAGTTGAGATTAAATTGCAAAAGATGAAAAACTTTGGGTTAAAAGTAAAAAAAACAAAGGGTCTAAATTGCAAAATTGAAGTTATTTATTAATTTTAAATAAAGATAGGGATAAAAATAAGTGATATCTATATATTGGTTATTAATTAATATTAATATTAAAAGAAATTTATTAAACAAATATAAATAAAATTTATGAGTTTGAAGGAGAGAATGTAATGTGTAATTATTTGTAGTCTTTTATTGTAATTTAGATTAGATACAATATTTCATTCTCTTTCTTTGTCCTTTACGTAACACCAACAACATGCATAACAATTTTTTTTTCAATCATAAAGACTTTTAATTATTATTAGGGGTGGAGATTGTTATGGGTGAAATTCTGAGCCCATATCCTGACTTTGTATCTTGATTTTCTATATAATCAGGATACCGGATCAGGATACCGGACCAGGATATTGGTAACATCCTGAGGCAGTATCCTGACTATTACTAACAATTTGCTTGTATACGTTGGCTACAAGGGACTAACGTTCATGAAGACCAAGTCATCCTGAAGACCCGCTCAAATTGGTTAGGATAAGGACGTTGATGGCGGAAAAATAGCTCTTGTAACGGTCAACATTGAAGATTGGCGTGTTTTATGGAAAGTTACGAAGATTGGTCAAAGATATTAATGTTGTAACGGTTATGGAAGCTTAAATCCCGGACTTATAGTTAGTAAGCGCGTGGAAAACGAGTGGAAACAGCCTGGCAACGTTCAGAAAGGAAATAATCTCAGTATCCCGGATTTTTAGCATAATATCCCGGATTTTTAGCACAATTAGTTAATTCTTGTAACTATATAAAGGAGATGCCAGATCCATAGGTCACAACTCGAATTCACCTACTCATTCACTCTCTTTTCTAGCAGCAATCACGCACTAACACTCATCACTTACAATCATTGTACCACTTAGTAGCGATCTGAGCATTATCCTGCACTGTATCCTGGTTATTCAATCAATAAGAAGAACAAGGCAGCCGACGATTGTCAGCTCCCGAGGTTTTATGCCGGAGATCTAGATTGATCAAGGGCTTTCCTCGTACATCACGTGTCAACCTTTACATTTTTGCTCATTGTTTGATTATAGATACAACTTTATATCCTGAGCCGTATCCTGTTAACTGTTTTTGCAAACTAACAAACCAACATATTTTTCATAAAGTATTACTAGCACACTACCTCACAAAACTAATTTGATAACTTAATTGCTTAGGTAATTTTTGACCAAAACAATTTGGCGCCCACCGTGGGGCAAGTGGTGCTATTTCTACTAAAATCTTTTGTTAAATCGTTAATCGGTTTTATATTTTCAAAACTTTTTGCTACACTATTTTCAAAGGCCTCGAGATCAAACATGAGCTCTTCCACCGTGTCTGCTACAACCTCTGCAACAATTGGTTCGATGCTTCCACCACCTCCTCCGAGAACCCATTCACTGCCTCAAGATGTTATCCCCGCTCGCAACATTCAGGGATCTGCTCCTGTTTTGGCCTCTAATGAAGAAATTCTAACTTTATTTGGTAGTGTACAGGAACAAATGAGGCAGCAGCAGGAGACCAACCAAATGCTGATAAGAGAGATACAACTCTTGAAATCCAGCTCAAGCAGGCCCGCTGAGGATACTATCACTCCCTTGCAACCAAGAGCTTTAAACTTCAATTCTGCAGTATATACTGAGGATAACAGGGGGAATATTGTGCCTAGCCATTCCCAGAGTCATATTCCTGAAATACCCTCTTCGGTCAGGGTGTCAACTGTGAGAAATCTAGGATATGCTCCAGGATGTGCTCCAGGATATGGCCAGAATCACCAAGCTGGTAACTTGTCTGTTAACACCAGTATCCCTGTTACTAATAGTCTTGGATCATTGCAGGATGCAGGCGTGACATCAGCGATAACCAGAGAGCTTCAAAAGTTGAAGGATATGATATCAAGTGTGCCTGGAATAGTGCAGCCTATACCGGAAGTATCCCGGGATAGTCACAACATATCCCGCTTTGCTCACCCCATTTGTGATGCAGAAATCCCAAAGAGATTCCAGACTCCTAACATGAAGCTGTATGATGGGACGACGGATCCTGTGGAGCATATTGCCCAGTATAGGGAGAGGATGGAGATTAACCCTATCCCGCCAGAACTTAAGGAAGCATGCTTGTGCAAGGGCTTCGGCTCTACTCTAACAGGATCAGCCTTGAAATGGCTTCTAAATGTTCCACCTTATTCAATTACATCATTTGCTCATTTGGTTAATTTGTTTAATAGTCAGTTTTCTTGTAGTAGAAGCTTTGAAAAACTAACAAGTGACCTCTACAGGATAACACAGGGGCCTCAAGAATCCCTAAGGGATTATGTGAACAAATTCAGCAGGGAATCCTTGGATATCCCACACCTTGATGTTGCTACAGCAGTCCAAGCATTCAAGATGGGACTACAAAAGGATTCCCAGTTTTATCAGGATCTTGTGATGAATCCTTGCAGGAACTTGGACGAAGCTCGAAACAGGGCCTTGAGATATATCAGGCTGGAAGATGATAAGAAAATGCAAGAGAGGATGAATGCATCCTCAACATATGAACCAACTAACAGGAAGTCAGAATCCTCATACAAACCATATCGTTCTAAGCCATATGACAGGAATGATAGCAAAAAAGTGAACGCTGTTGAAAATGAGGATCCTGAGGAATATCCTGAATTGTCAGAATATTGTTTTACTGTTAATATACCTGAACTAATGTATGCTATGCAGGGTTTGGGAGATAAAGCCAGGTGGCCTCGGAAGAATCAACAAAAAGCTGATTGGAAGGATAAGTCCAAATGGTGTGCCTTCCATGAGGATTTCGGACATGTTACTGAGGATTTCATTGCCCTGAGGAAAGAAATAAGCTACCTACTAAGCAAAGGACATCTGAAGGATCTTCTGGGCAGAAAGAAGAATAAGGGTCAGGATATTGAGAAGGATCCTGAACGAGCAGCATCACCTCCCGCCGACGCCAAGATAATTAACTTTATCTCAGGAGGGTCCGATATCTGCGGAACTTCTTATTCTGCAGCCAAAAGACATGCAAAGGAGGCTAAGGCCGAAAGGGGGAATAAGCCAACTAGGATATCGACCCTCACGACTGATAAAATGATCATGTTCGATAGTGATGACATGGATACTGTCCAGGATCCTCATCATGATGCTCTGGTAATAACTTTATATGTTGCTAATCACTTTGTACGCATGATACTGGTGGATAATGGCAGCTCAGTCAACATCATCCAATTGGAAACGTTGAAGAGAATGAACATCCCCGAGATAGAGATTACCTCAAAGTCCACTGTGCTTGTAGGGTTTAGTGGAGAAGCAAAGAATACCGTAGGGGAGATAAAGTTGCCCGTGTATGTTGAAGGGGTCAACTCAATACAACGCTTTTGTGTCATGGACTCCTTATCCTGCTATAATATTATATTGGGCAGGCCATGGATTCACGATATGAAAGCTGTACCTTCCACTTATCATCAATGTATCAAGATCCCTACCCCTTGGGGAGTAGTTAAGGTGGAAAGTGATCAACAAGAAGCGAAGGAGTGTTATTCTTCTTCGATGAAATCCTCGACAAAGCCTAGTGCAGCATAGCAATTAAAGATGCGAGACCAGGATATCATGGAGGCTTCAGAACAGGATGTGAAGAAAGTTATCCTGGACCAGAATAATCCAGATATCTCGGTGCTCGTGGGAGCCAATATCCCTCAGGATATTGAAAATCAATTAACTAACTTTTTGAAATGCAGGATGTCAACATTCGCATGGAAGCATGAGGATATGACAGGTATTTCTAAGGATATTATAACTCACAAGCTTGGAATTGACAGGTCTTTCAAGCCTGTCCAGCAAAGGAGAAGGAAGTTTGCTCCAGAACGAAACGTAATTATTCAAGAAGAGGTTGAAAGACTATTGAAGTCCAAGATGATCAGGGAAGTCAAATTTCCCAAGTGGCTAGCAAATGTGGTCGTGGTTCAAAAGAATAATGGGAAATGGAGAGTTTGTGTAGATTACACAGACTTGAACAAAGCATGTCCTAAAGACCCATTCCCTCTACCTCATATAGACTCGATGGTGGATGCCACTGCTGGTCATGAGATGTTAACCTTCATGGATGCATCCTCAGGATTCCAGCAGATCCAAATGGAACCTTCAGACCAGGAGGATACTGCTTTCATGACACCAACAGGTATTTACTGTTATACTGCTATGCCTTTTGGTTTGAAAAATGCAGGTGCAACGTACCAGAGATTGGTGAACATGATGTTTAAAGACAAACTGGGGGACACCATGGAGGTGTACATTGACGATATGGTAGTCAAATCTAAGAAGGCTGAGGATCATCTCCAGGATATTAAAGGAGCATTTGATATCCTGGACCAGTACAATATGAAACTAAATCCTGCCAAGTGCCATTTTGGAGTGGGGGCAGGAAAGTTTTTAGGATACATGGTGACTAAAAGGGGTATAGAAGCAAGCCTGGAACAGATCAAAGCTATCCTGGATATCAAGTCACCATCTAACATGAAAGATGTGCAAAGATTAACTGGACGAGTAGCGGCATTGAACAGATTTATATCAAGATCCTCAGAAAAATG
Source organism: Helianthus tuberosus (assembly GCA_030545235.1). NCBI lineage: Eukaryota > Viridiplantae > Streptophyta > Magnoliopsida > Asterales > Asteraceae > Helianthus > Helianthus tuberosus. The sequence goes on along the minus strand of CM060385.1, from coordinate 136,757,010 downwards.
TAAAGAATTCTACGATATCCTGAAGAAGAATAAGAGGTTCGAATGGGGAGAAAAGCAGGAAGCAGCCTTACAGGAATTAAAGCAATATCTTTCAACCGCACTTCTGATGATGAAGTCCGAGGATGGTGAACCATTATCCCTGTATCTTGCAGTATCAGGGAATGCAGTAAGTGCTGTTTTGGTCAAGGATCACGAAGGTCAGCAGTATCCTGTCTATTACGTTAGTAAAAGTTTATTAGATGCTGAAACTAGATATTCTCATCTAGAAAAAATGATATTAGCCCTAGTTATGGCATCAACAAAACTTAGACATTATTTTGAAACACATAGGATTCATGTTAAAACCAACTATCCTGTTAAAAATGTGCTTAGGAAACCCGAGATGTCAGGTAGGATGGCTAAGTGGTCAGTAAAATTAAGTGCTTATGATCTAGTATATGAACCTAGAAATGCCATAAAGTCTCAGGCCTTAGCTGACTTTGTGGCTGATTTCAGTAGTGATATTCAAAATGAAGTAGACTTAGAAGTGCATCAACTAGGAGAAAATATAGAATCTTGGACACTATATACTGATGGTGCATCTAATGTAAGAGGTGTAGGTTTGGGTATACTACTAAAATCGCCACAGGGGGACATATTACCCCAGGCTATTAAATGTGAATTTCCTGCCACTAATAATGAAGCAGAATATGAAGCTCTGATAGCAGGATTAGAATTAGCTAAAAATATGAATATTAGATATTTACAAGTATATGTTGATTCCCTGTTGATTACTAACCATTTCAATGGATCTTACGCAGTAAAAGGCAAAAAGTTAGCTGAATATCTTGAAATTGTTAAAAAATTAGCAGGATATTTTGAAATTTTTATACTTGAACAGGTACCAAGAGAAAAGAATGCTGAAGCTGACGCTCTAGCAAACCTAGGATCTACTGTCAGGATACCGGAGGGAACTCAAATACCAATAGTGCACATCTTGTATCCTGCAATGGAACATTTCAAATCTCAGGATAAAGAAGTAGCATGTATCCAGGATCCTGGTGATGGATATCCTGAGAAGGATCCTGAATCCTGGATGACTACAATTGTGAAGTATCTTCAAGAAGGAGATATCCCAAAGGATGCAAATCCTAAGGCTTTTAGGATGAAGGTATCTCGTTTTACTATTATAAATAATATTTTGTATAAGAAATCCCTTGCAGGTCCGTACCTAAGGTGCTTGGAAGATCCTGAAACCAAGGAGGTACTTCAGGATATACACGAAGGAGACTGTGGCAACCATACTGGGGGCAGATCTCTGTTCTCGAAGGTGTTGAGAACAGGATATTACTGGCCGACCATGAGAAAGGATGCCGCGGAGTATGCTCAGAAATGCGATGCATGTCAAAGACACGGCAACATCCTGCATCAGCCTGCAGAACCATTATATCCTATCGTATCCCCTTGGCCATTTATGAAATGGGGTATGGATATAGTGGGAAAACTTCCAAAGGCTCCAGGAGGAAAGGTTTTCATGCTGGCAATGACAGATTATTTCTCCAAGTGGGTCGAAGCCGAGGCCTTTGTTCAAGTCAGGGATCAAGAAGTGGTATCCTTCATAAAGAGGAATATCCTGACCAGATTTGGGGTACCAGTTGAGATAGTTTGTGACAATGGCTCTCAATTCATCAGCAAAAGAACTACTGACTTTTGCAAGAGTTGGGGAATTAAGATGATTACGTCAACACCAGTGCATCCTCAAGCAAATGGACAAGCAGAATCCTCGAACAAGATAATCGTCAACAATTTAAAGAAGAGGTTAGGTGCCAAAAAAGGAAAATGGGCAGAGGAACTACCATTTGTCCTATGGGCTGATAGAACAACTGTGAAGAATGCTACTGGGCAAACCCCATTTTCTTTGGTATTTGGGGCAGAAGCAGTGATCCCAACAGAAATGGTGATACCGACAGCTAGATCAAGCCTACGGGATCCTGAATCAAATCCTGAAATCTTATGTCAAGAACTGGATACTATTGATGAGACAAGAGATGCAGCAAAGCTAAGGATGGCGGCATATCAACAGAGGATATCCAGAGCATATAACAAGAATATAAGGACTAGAAGGTTCCAAGTCGGAGATTGGGTGTTAAGGAAAGCTTTTCAGAATACTACGAATCCTGCTGATGGAAAGTTGGCTACAAAGTGGGAAGGACCCTATGAGATTGAATCGGAATCCGGAAAAGGAGCATACCAGCTTAAGAATATGGAGGGGGATATACTACCAAGATCCTGGAATGCTATACATCTCAAAGCCTATTTCAAGTGAGTTTAGAATTTAATTTCTAACTCAAGATGGTATGAATTCTGTCTCTTTTAAATATAATTTATTTTATTTGAACCCAATACTAACTTAAGCATCGGAGGGGTGTTAGCCAAGCTAACACCCACCTTAGTTTAAGGTTGTTTTGCAGAATATGCTTCGGGATATAGCTCTAGGATATACACTCAGGATACTTCGAAAGATTAGAGGATTGGCCCCCTCTCTCACGTTTAAAGGATCCTGATCCCTTCACAGGTTTAAAGGTATTCACCTTTCTCACGAATTGGGTTTAAACACCCCGTCTGGAGCGCAAGTTATCCAGGGATAGTTCAAGGTGGCGGGACCAGTTCATGTAAAAGTGGCTGACAATTTCGTTACTATTGGCTATACCCTGGATCCTTAAGGTATATGAGGATTGATCACCCTCTCTCGCGAAAGGGTATTTTCATAATCTCTAAGGTTTAAAGGTTTTCACCTTTCTAAGTCTTGGAGTTTATACACTCCCGCCTGTAGCGCACGAAAATTTGGGATTTTCCCCAGGATACTAAGGGTTTATCCCCAGTACATTAAGGGTTTATCCCCAGTAAAACTAAAGTTTTTAACAAGATTGCAAAGATATGACAAGCTGTGATTACGCACATTCTTTTGGGGATAAGAAGCTACGAAGTTTAATCACTAAGTGAAGAAACACTCAAGTATATCATGCACTGATCCAATATCCTGCACAGACAGGGGACGTCCATGCCGGGGACATTGCAAAGGATTCAAAGGTTAAGGTTGGAAATTATTGCCTAAGTGTTTCTGGTATGATTTATTATTTTTCAAGTCTTAAAAACCTTATCTAAATGATCTAAGTTTTCTAAAAAGTCATATTCAACCAAGTTTTGTCTAACATTTAGAAGACATTTTATCAGTATCCTGACCAGGATATTTGATCAGGATATTCAAAACTTACCTTTCAAAATAAACAACAAATAAGGCTAAAAGGTTAGTTTATTATTAATGGTCCAAAAGATTGTATTCTTGGTTTCATCTCAAAAAGAGACCCATCCACCAAGAACACAATTAAAGTTTTTAAAACATATTTACATAAACAGTTGAAGGTTTCGTCCTGAAAACACAGGATCTTTCCACCTTCAACTGTCAAAATATTCTATTTGCAGGAGATTAAAATTGTTCTAAGTGCAGGACGACCAGATGATTTAGACCCTACAAAATACAGGTATCATTAAAGACAAACTAACCAGGATACAGGTTCAGTATATGTGTACGGGATACAGGATCTGGATACTTACCTTATTAGGGAAGGATGTCATGTGCTCGATGGATTCCATGAAGCCAAGGTAATCAAAAGAGAAACCTTCGGTAGCAGCAGCAAAGGGCTTAGAGCTGGTGGCAACAGATGGCTCGTTTCTCATTAGGACAGGCTTTGGGTAGCTGTCAAGCTCCTCAAGGAATGTTCGAAACAGATATCCTTACCAGGCATAATAGAATGACTAAAAAATATATCCGTTGGAATCAAGATATCCAACAGTTATATTTTTGGGGACAATTGTTATGGGTGAAATTCTGAGCCCATATCCTGACTTTGTATCTTGATTTTCTATATAATCAGGATACCGGATCAGGATACCGGACCAGGATATTGGTAACATCCTGAGGCAGTATCCTGACTATTACTAACAATTTGCTTGTATACGTTGGCTACAAGGGACTAACGTTCATGAAGACCAAGTCATCCTGAAGACCCGCTCAAATTGGTTAGGATAAGGACGTTGATGGCGGAAAAATAGCTCTTGTAACGGTCAACATTGAAGATTGGCGTGTTTTATGGAAAGTTACGAAGATTGGTCAAAGATATTAATGTTGTAACGGTTATGGAAGCTTAAATCCCGGACTTATAGTTAGTAAGCGCGTGGAAAACGAGTGGAAACAACCTGGCAACGTTCAGAAAGGAAATAATCTCAGTATCCCGGATTTTTAGCATAATATCCTGGATTTTTAGCACAATTAGTTAATTCTTGTAACTATATAAAGGAGATGCCAGATCCATAGGTCACAACTCGAATTCACCTACTCATTCACTCTCTTTTCTAGCAGCAATCACGCACTAACACTCATCACGTACAATCATTGTACCACTTAGTAGCGATCTGAGCATTATCCTGCACTGTATCCTGGTTATTCAATCAATAAGAAGAACAAGGCAGCCGACGATTGTCAGCTCCCGAGGTTTTATACCGGAGATCTAGATTGATCAAGGGCTTTCCTCGTACATCACGTGTCAACCTTTACATTTTTGCTCATTATTTGATTATAGATACAGCTTGATATCCTGAGCCGTATCCTGTTAACTGTTTTTGCAAACTAACAAACCAACATATTTTTCATAAAGTATTACTAGCACACTACCTCACAAAACTAATTTGATCACTTAATTGCTTAGGTAATTTTTGACCAAAACAGAGATACAATAGAAAGTTTATTTGGCTAAGAAGGCTAGGAAGTGATCTTGACCATCCATTTAGTTAATCAAGGGCTAAGATTAAATGATGGAAATTGAAGAGAAGAAAAGAGGCGCGTGAGTTTGTTTAGGGGCATTCTAGTCAATCCAAGACAATAGTTTCTCTCTCCTCCAATTTCCCCCCATTTTTTAAACGTTAATAACTCTTTCACACGACATTATTTTTTTTATAAAAATTGCACAAAAAAACGAGCATTTTTTTATCTTTAAAACGAGTATACTATTGCTATATTTTCGAATTTTTTTTTGAAAACCCAGTTGCGTAAAACGCAATGGAAAAAACCTAGTTGCGTAAAACGCATTGAAAAAAAAACTAAAAAATGACATTTTTCTAAAATGCAACGCACCAAAAAACACAAAGAAATGTCTTATTTGTAAAACGCAATGGCTAGAAAACACAAAGAAATGTGTTATTTCTAAAACGCAATAGCCTAAAAACTCAAAAGAAAGTGTAGTTTGTAAAACGCAATGGACTGAAAACACATAAAAATGTGTTTTACCTAAAACGTAATGCACCAAAAACAAAAACACGTCTTATTTCTAAAACGCAATGGCCAGAAAACGCTTAAAATGTCTGTTTTCTAAAACACAATGGACTGAAAACACATAAAAATGTGTTTTACCTAAAACGCAATGCACAAAAAACACAAAGAAATGTCTTATTTATAAAACGCAATGACCAGAAAACACTTAAAAATGTCTCATTTCTAAAACGCAATGGCCTAAAAAAACAAAAGAAAGTGTTCTCTGTAAAACGCAATGGACTGAAAACACCTAAAAATGTGTTTTACCTAAAACGCAATGACTAAAAACACTTCAAAAATGTGTTTTTCTAAAACACAATGACCAGAAAACGCATAAAAATGTATTAGTTTTAAAACGCAATGGCATAAAAACACCAAAGAAAGTGTTCTCTCTAAAACGCATTGAACCAGGACAATAGTTGTCTGTGAATTGTCTGAACCAGGAATGCAGTTCTAAAACGCAATGGCATAAAACTGTCTACGAATGCAGTTTTCCAGAGACAAATTTATAGAAAATTAATTTTTCTCAACCCCAGCCAGGGGCTCTGCCCCTTGGACCCCGCCAGGGGCTGCCGCCCCCGGACCCCCGCCAAGATCGTAAAACGCAATGACTGAATCAAAAACCCAGATCGTGAAAATGAAATTAAAGAATTTTTTACATGGATCGAAGCCGATTTCTTCATCGATTGACGAAATTTGAATGATAGAAACACTTCAGCGATTGAATCGAACGGATCGAGTGATTATCTTCAAAATCACGGGAAAAAACGAGATTTTGAATGAAATTAAACTGGATTTTCTTCAAAAAAAAGCTGAAGAACACGTTGATCGGGTGTTTGAATCATTGATTGATGACGAAAATCGCACTATAATGTAGTGATTATTGAGATAGTAAGTGAAGAAAATGTTGGAGATGGTGGGTTTTGAAAATGGTGGGTTTTGAAGTAACTGGGGAGAAGAAGGAAAAAGAAAGGATGAGATTGACTAAAATACCCTTTCTCTTTATTTTAAAATTTGACACATGTCATAATCCTATTGCTTCCTATCCTTCCTAGCCAAAATAAACTTCCTATTTGATCTTTTCCCTTATTATTAGTATTACTTTTTTTATATTACATTATATGTGTAATTTTGTGTATTTCGTTCATTTGATAAGTTATTGCCAAAGGGACACCCAAAATACCTAACTAGCTAGCATAGTTGCTGATCGCATTTAAACATTTATTTGAAAAAGAAAACAAAAATTACCACAAAAGTACCAACATATAACATTCAAACTCATGAACTGTTACACTATGCAAAAATTAGAAAAACGCGTTGTAACAAAATTAAATATGACTAGAGAGAGATCAACTATAAATATCCTCCAACGGTTTATCTTGTTCTCCAATGAATTTTTTAAATAAAGATCGATTTTTTCAGAACAAAATCATTCTTTTTGCAAGCGAAATCGAATAAGATAAAGTACATCTAATGGGTGCTTGTTTCAGTGTCAGATTGAACACTGGAAATTCTCATCCTGATAGTGAGTTAATGATCTACTAATCATTTTGATTAATGATTATATATTGATACTATGGTCATGAATTCGATCTGGTGTTTTCACAGGGAAGTCTACATCTGCCTCGGTACCCTCAAGCCAAGCCGAGATTTTGCAAGCAGAAAATTTGAAATCTTTTCGTTTCAATGTACTTCAAGAAGCTACCGAAAAGTTCCATCCGAATAATGAGTTAGGAGAAGGTAGATTTAGTACAGTTTACAAGGGGTGGATTGATGAACAATCGCGTGTGGCCACCAAGCCAGGTGTTGGCACTGCGGTTGCTGTTAAGAGGTTTAACAAACATTATCGTAGTCAAAGTGACCGAGACTGGTTGGTAAGTAAGAAATGCAGGATTTTGGTACTTGGTGCAGTTTGTTAATGAATATATACTCTCAGTAAGATGGTTTTCTATTAATATTCTTGCAGGAAGATATGAATTACTTTGGGCAGCTTAATCATGAAAATCTCGTGAAATATATCGGGTATTGCCTAGAGGGTGGACACCGACTCCTTGTGTACGAGTTCATGCCTCGAGGCAGCTTAGCGAACCACCTTTTCATAAGTGAGTTCTTGCAATTATACCTTGTGAAACTTGTTTACTTAAACTTTCGCTATTGGATTATGTATACATATATTGACGCAAGATAGGCGGGTTAGGAGGGATTAGGAGTATGAATTTCTAAAGATGAAACGAACTGAACACGAAATCCGTGGGTTTAGGTTTAGTTCGAGCGGGTTTGGCTCAGTTATGGCTTGGACTCAGTACTCACAAACACGTTTAGCTAAACTAGGAATGGTCGTGTTAAACCAGTGGGTTCTTGGGTTGATCCATGTGACCCGTTTCTTTAAATATCTTTTATATATTAACTTAAACTACTTGGGTTGTTTTTATGCCAAATATTTAAATTTTAAATAAATTGGCATCGTTTATCATAATTCATCCAAATATTAAAAATAGCATGTAAATTTAGAATTTTGAAGTATTCACATGTAATAAAACGAAATAAAATTACGCGAATATAAGTGTTATATCAGCTTCATGTGTTTGATATATTTTCAGGTTTATGTCGTGTTCAGGTTCATGTTGGATTCAGTACGCCAACCTACGAACACAACTTGTTTAGCAACCCTAGGTGGAAAGTAACACATTTCGAGTTGAAACACTAAAACCGACCCACTCATAAACATTATGTATCAAAATCTAATATGTTTTCTTATCCACAATTATAATCCTAATGACAGGAGGTTCTCACTTTCAATGTCTTTCTTGGAAACATCGGATAAAAGTTGCTCTTGGTGCTGCAAAGGGACTTGCATACTTACATAGTACTCAACCAAAACTGATAAACGTTTATTTCAAGTCCTCTAACATATTAATTGATTCCGTACGTCTCAATTAATGGTTATTTCATGACAATATATTCTCAATTTGTTTTAAAATCTAACCTTTACAGGCTTTCAGGATTACAATGCAAAACTTTCTGATTTCGGGTTTGACAAGAAGAAAAAGATCGATCCTGAATTTGTAGGTGCTGCCAACGCCTATGTAGCTCCTGATTGTTTACGCACAGGTAGGGGCGGGTAAAGTTAATATTTTTTAGTTGATATTGTGACATGTAAGTCTGTAAACGAACCAAATGACATTACTATTGTATTCGTACATGAACGCAAAAACAAACGTACTTTCTTGTTCTTGTTCAGGGTTGGCCCATAGGGTGTGCCGCGCATGTCCAAAAATTTTGAAGGGTCCAAGCATATATTTTTGTATCGTTTTCCACAAATAATTTTTTAATTATTATTTAACTGTTATACCTAAGATTTTAAAACAAAAGGAATGATGGAAGAGTTAAAAAGACTTTCGCCATTTTTTGTGGTTCCCCAATGAACCTCTCCACACACGCGCGCACATATATACATATATATATATATGTATGTATGTATGTATGTATGTATGTATGTATGTATGTATGTATGTATGTATGTATGTATGTATGTGTGTGTGTGTGTGTGTTTTCTTATTTCAAGTGCTCATTATTATAGTCGCATAGGGTATTCGACATCTAAGAGGAAGCCTTGTTTGTATTTATTCATTAAGATAACCGAATGTTGTTCATGTTAGGGAAAATATATAAAAAATATAGATATAAACAATCAATTCTTTTATTTTCCTCTAATAATCTACGATATTGTGATGAAAGGTCGTCTTAACGAAAAATGTGAGATATACAGTTTTGGGGTGGTGCTCGTGGAACTATTAACAGGGAGACGAAGCTTTGACAAAAATCTTCCATCAGATAGCGGGCAAAGGGTAGCCGAGATTCTTAAGCCTATATTGATTAACAAAGAAATGATCCTACGCGTCATGGACCCAAGTATTCACGGCCAATATTCTTCTGTTGCTGCTACACGAGCCGCCTTACTTGCAAACAAGTGTGTCATGACATATGCTAGACATAGGCCGAATGCTAATGACTTGGTTAATGAGTTGGAGCAGATTCAACACTTGTAGAAAACCTTCACAAAAATTCCTGCAAATGTACTAGTTCAGAAAGATAATGATAGTAATGTGTAGAATAATGAAAACCGAATAAGTTACTATATGGTATACTAGTCTAAGTACCCGTGTGTTACACGGGTGACTAATAAGAAAAATAAATACTTTAACATTGTTGACTTAAATATTTTAATTACACATACGTTGAAATATTAACGGAAATGATAGAGAGTACACCAAATAATTGAAATACATGAACACAACAAAAAATAACAACTCATTGAAGATCTCTTTATAAACAACATTAGTTGTTTTATTCGTAAGTTTGCCATTGTTGTCAAGTATTAGTACAAGTGTTGATACTTCCACATGCCATATACGGTCTATCCGATAATTATCCAATACATTACATATTTTTAGATGGTGTTATACAATTTTCGTAGTTTTAGAATGTTATCAATAATATATTAATAATAAAGACGGATATTTTCTATAGATGACAAAAAAAAAATAACAAATTAATATATTATATTGATACGTGGTTTAATTAATATTAGATCAATAGTTTATTGATAATACATTAATATTAATATTAACACATGTTTCTAAGCTAATAATAAATAAAAAACATATTAAATATTATAATAAGTAAATAGTACATTAAAGATGATTTTTTTTTTCAAAATCATATCTTGACGACTGTATTTGTTAACCGATTACATTATATTTATTCAACCGGTGTAATACACAGGATTTTAACCTAAGAAAAAAATCATCCACCTTTAAGAAAAAAGGTTAAGCAAAACAAAGTCAAACATGCCTCTCTACATGACCAGGTCAAAACTGCAAGTCTTATAGTCAACAAACATAATTCTAGTTAACCCACCTCCATTACTACTACAAACATATTTTTTAACGGCCAACAAAATATTTTATTCAAATTAACCGGTCAACAAAAATGTTAACCCAGAGATATTACATAGTTTACCAAATAAAAACATTACATCACACTCCCATAGAGTGTAACTCGAAATTACATCAATCTTCCCACGACAACGCATTGCATTTTGCCCTGTTTTTAACCCATAGGAAGCCATACATTTTAATTTCATAGGGCTGTCTGCATGACCAATAATATTGCACGTCTCCATTTCCTTGACCCGTGGCATTTATTTTGTATATCAACCAAATATTTAAGCTCAAGAATATAAAATCGGCTTAGCTTGCACCAGGTTTCTATGAAAGCCCATATTTGTTGTGCAACAGTACACCTAACAAACAAATGACCTGCACTTTCATACATTATAAGAATGAGAAAGAAGAATGAGAAAGGGAAAGAGACACATACACTATTCGAATAGGCTTCAAAACACCGTAAATCGATTCAATGAATCCAACTGAACCTCCACGAACCTAAACACCAAATTAAACAAATCAACAAAACAATCAGTTGAATTATGATTAAAATAAAACTGCTTCTAAACCTGCAGATTTATAGAATTGTTGATGGTTATATGGATTCCACGGTCAGAAATGGAAGAAAGTAATCTGGTGATGAAGTTTCCCCAGAGTGGCTATTGAAAGAAGAGTTAATTAAGTTGCTAAAATCTGTAAGGTGTAGGTTGTGCATTCGCATGTTAGATTGGGGCGATAGGTTTGATTGGATCGAGAGAGTTTGATCTCAACAGACAACGGAAGCTTCTCAACCCCCGCTACTTTCTCGTTTGTTCTATTAGTTTAAACCAAAACGAAGCCAAGCACCATCGGATAGTTAAAACGAAAACTTTAGTCGAGGCAAATATGCTTATGATAGGCTCAGAGTCTAGAAAACAACAATACCACCATGGTTGAAGGGAAGGTTGCATGTAATGAACTGCCATCCTTGAACCCTATCATGCCAAGGCAATATCATCAACTTTATAATCAAATGTATTGACTCATCATAGCCTTATCAGAAAATACGACCTCTAGAAACACCGTTTTATGTCTTGAAATCAGACATTAGTAGGTCCAGAAATGGTAGTATGTCGGCAAAAAGAGCCATGCGACCATGAGAAGATAAAGCAAGGAGAGCACATACATGTGGCTTGCTCTAGAAACCTTACAAACAGGTCAGAATGGCATTCGACAAATAAATACCCAAAACTTACTTAAAGCCAAGCGTACAAATTGGTAAAGCTTTAAGAAGTTCCCGGTTAATAATATAAAAATATACGTTCTCACAAATATTTTCCCTTAGCAACCAACATAGCACCAACTTACACATTCAAGAAGCCTTCAGCTGAGCCTTGCTCGCCATCATTGAGCTTACAACATTAGGGCTTATAATAATCGGAACCAGATTACAACTTCATAAAACCTCTCAGATAAGCCCATGCTCACCATCATAGACCAAAACTGTAAAAATAAAGAAATAACCACAAATAAAAAATTAAGGACTTGCACTATTGAGGTCCACATACAAATCCAAACAACCAAATTCCCACCCCAGCTTCTAAATTCCCCCTGGTTATAGATTTCTAAAGAATATAAGACACTTAAATGTAAATTGTAAGGAAACTATTAATATTAATTAAAAGATAGATTTGCTTACAACTTGATATTAGTGAGGTTATGTTAAAGTCAATTGCATGTTAAAATCGCATATTTTGAGAGACTTATTTTTCCTGTAGTCCTTCACATTCATTGATCTCATGAAACATAAACCTTACGAAAATCAAAAGCATGATAAAAATCATAATGTTGTATGGGAAAACATTAGCACCAGGTGCTTACCTTCTCGTTGAGCTACTCTTTAAGTACTCTATTATCTCATGTTTTGACCAGTCAAAGAGAGTAGCATATGTCTCATATTAGAACTATATCTTTCAATAAATCACCAAAATACCCCTAGGGTGTTAAAAATATTATCTTGTCTATGATGTAGTTATGTGTGTGTGTGTTTTAAAAACACATACCTCAAGATCAAAGGACTTCTCATGTAAGTGTGCTTTTAGCTCAGAAACATATCATATAAAATAGGAAATTCAGCTTAGGTAGATGATTGCGCGACAATGGTTCAGAAATCGGAGTATATATAAATTAAAAAAAAGAAGTAACTACAACAATTTGTTTTGAGGATTAGGAATCAAAAGATGAATATGTAGATAACGATTTAGCTCTTAATTCATAAGAGCATACCCATATGAAAGTAATCTAGAAGCACGACGACGTAATAATTGACGGATTATGCAATATAAGGTTGTGTCACATTTTCTTTCAAACAACTTAAATTTCTCAGCAAAGAGAAAAGATCTTCACCATTCAAATACCCGCATCATAATGTGAATCAGTTCTCATGAGAAACAAAATCCAAGTTGCATACCTGGCTGAAGCGGCTGAAAACTTAGATCTTACAAACTCGAAAACTTAGATCAGCTTGTAACACCTCGAAAATTCACGTCCTATAATGTGTAGACACGTGTCATATGTTTGAACGTGTGAAAGAATGTTATAGAAGGACTAAAGTTGACAGTTATGGAAAGTATGTGAATATACGAGTTCTAAATGTCAACATTGAATAAATATATTGTACATTAACCCTACATGATGTTTATAGCATCAAACGAATAAATCATGGATCATACGAAGCTAAAAGTGAGAGATTACAAACTACAGGGGTTAAATGTGTCAACATGTTTAAGTTATACCTCTGAGTGACCTTTTGACAAACCCGAAGAATTTTAACGGTTAATTATGCTCACTAGAATGCACGATATAAATTTCATAAAGTTTCGTAATCGTATGAGAAAGTTATGATCAAATTCGTGTGCGAGGGGTTAAAGCGTTAACGTTGAAAGTTATGACTTTTCGGGTTAACCGGAAGTGTCCAGGGGCTTGGCAAAGTGGGTATGTAGGATCGTATTTGACGACCAAGTGAGTCAATCTGAGCTAATATACGACAGTTTGAGTGGCGGAAACAAACAAACTGTTTTGAATCAGAAAGAAATGAGTAGAAACAGAGTTATATCACTTTAATACGATCTTCTCATTCATATATTGACTTGACAAACCGGCAGAGTAACGTTACACTTCTGATGGAACTGTTACAAATGAGAAGGATATGAACCATATATATAGTATACAAGATTTCGCTTGAAATGAACAAGTCTAGTTCAAGCGAAATCTTGAAATAACTTCAAGCGAAACTTATGCTTTTGTCTTCAAGCGAAATCTTCAAACTAGTATTAACTATTTTGTCTTTTGTGTAATGATGCCATTTATGATGTCACTTTGATGATTTCATCATTGCATAAGATGATGTCACACTTGAACAGATCCGCAACGTAACCGAGACTCGACATAAGACGAAGACGACAGATGAATGCACCAACAGACTCCCCCTCAGATGTTGACGAGTCTTAAGTGTCGAGTCTTTGCATCTTCAGTCTTAATCAGTCTTTGTGCTTCACTCTTTCAATCAACATCAACAGACTCCCCCTTTCGGTAGTCTCTTCAGGCTCCCCCTTTCATCAAGCTTCCGTGCTTTTAGGATCGACGCCTGGCTTTCCGTAGCAACAGAATCAGAAACCTACACATCTCAACCTCTCGTAAGACAAAATAATTTTGATTCTAAAAGAATTTACTCAAAATTCTCAAACATATAACACACAATATTGTGATTCAAATTAATGAATCATCTAAACATTTGAGGATTATCTTCCAACTTCTTATCATCTTAACCAAACCAATTGTTCATCTTGTTTAGCCTTTGAGATTTTGAATATCAGCTTTTCAACATCAGTTGTCGAAAATCTTTTTGAATTTTTCAAAAAATTAGGCTAAAACACACTAAAATCTTTTTGGATTTTGTAATAAGAGAAATGTAATGCAGAAATGAAATATGTACAAACATATTTTTGTGAGTTTGCGAAAGAGGATCATATCAGTTTTTGAGACACATCACAAGCACCGTTAAGCTTTTAATCGTTTTAAGTTCTAAACGATTCACCTTGATTGACGATATATTTGTCCTCTTAAGCTCAATCTAAAAACTTTCGAAATGCTTACCGATACGTTAAGGTATATTAATTTTGCACTAAATTCTTATGGACCCCACGATCTCAGCATATCCCCTCATCATGCAATACACTAACTCAAGTAATGCCTTTAAACTTTTCATCAACTATGATTTGTGCGAAAACAAAGCAGAATGTTTAAACATTAACAATCAGGTCGATACTTCCGTATACGCAGAGAAAGTCCAATGTTTAAACAAAATAAGAAAATAAAACAAGTTGAAGTTGTTTAGGCTTTAACCACCAGGTCGATACTCCCGTATACGCAGAGGTGATCCAAAGCTTAAACGAAACACCAAAGAAAATAAAGCAGAACGTTTAGGCAACAACATCCAGGTCGATACTCACGTATACGCAGAGGATGTCCGATGCTTAAACAAAATAAAGAAATAAAACAAGTATAAATCTTTGCAAAATGAAATACACAATCACAGCGACTTTTCAGCAAAGTAGTGAAAGTTCACAAACTTAACCAGTTTTTATGCTTTTGGCATTCAGCGATTACTGAGTAGGTACACAGTCAAGAAGGACAAAACTAAGTACTATGCTTTTGACCATGTTTCCCACTAGAACTAGGCTTTTTCATTTAGGTTTGTATCGTTATCGCAAATCTACTAGTCTAGCTGAGCCTATCGTCACATCTTTAGTGAGATCGTTTATCACATTATATCTTTCCATTTCTTTAGCATGCTATGATCGTCCACTGATGTACTATCATTTCCTCTTGTTCTCAACAAAACTCATTTTTGAATTTTTCAATGTTTTTGACTTTTTCAAATTTTCTAATTTTTTTAAAATTTTTACTCCCCCTAAAATCAAAATATGTTTCAATTTTGATTTTTCGGAAAATTTGAAAATAAATGCAATAAAACTAAATTATTTGAAAATAAATGTTTTTGACATTTTCAATTAATTGTTCAACAAAACTAATTTTTTTTTTTTAATTTGACCGTTCGTTCAATTAAAGTACATACAAACTGACACACCACATGATTACTTCTCCCAATTTACTGACAATCTCGTAAAATGTTTTACAAATTTCAAAGTTCACCGTTTAACAAATCAAGCAGAAACAGATTATTTCAAGTGAACTCAATATTTCGCTTCAAACAACAAAATCTTTTCAAGCTGAAACAGAACTTTTCAAGCGAAATCCTCAATTTCGCTTCAAAACACCACAAATTTCAAGCGAAATCTAACTGTCTGTTCAAGTCAAATCTGTTTTCCGTTCAAGCGAAACCCTGTTTTCAGTCCATTTTTATGTAAAATAATCTGAATTTTAATCTGAAACACTCAAGGGTTTGTTAAAACACAATTTTACACACACTATGAAAAAAACTCAGTCCATTTTGTCCGTGGAACAGTCCAGAAATCAGATTATGTGTAAAAAAATGCTCTGATTCAGGTATATTAACTCATAACTGGCTCTGATACCAATTGTAGGATCGTATTTGACGACCGAGTGAGTCAATCTGAGCTAATATACGACAGTTTGAGTGGCGGAAACAAACAAACTGTTTTGAATCAGAAAGAAATGAGTAGAAACAGAGTTATATCACTTTAATACGATCTTCTCATTCATATATTGACTTGACAAACCGGCAGAGTAACGTTACACTTCTGATGGAACTGTTACAAATGAGAAGGACATGAACCATATATATAGTATACAAGATTTCGCTTGAAATGAACAAGTCTAGTTCAAGCGAAATCTTGAAATAACTTCAAGCGAAACTTATGCTTTTGTCTTCAAGCGAAATCTTCAAACTAGTATTAACTATTTTGTCTTTTGTGTAATGATGCCATTTATGATGTCACTTTGATGATTTCATCATTGCATAAGATGATGTCACACTTGAACAGATCCGCAACGTAACCGAGACTCGACATAAGACGAAGACAACAGATGAATGCACCAACAGGGTATAAGTCCTAAACCCCTTGTAGGTAAATATCAAGGGGTCAAATTGCAAATATTAAGCTAGTTGCCCTTTCGAAAGGCCAAGAGACATGTTTGTGGAAACTTGAAAATGTTAAATCTGATTTCAAGGCCCATGCGGGCTGCGTAAAGGATGGTTAACCTTTACGCGGGCCGCGTTAGAGGCACAGATGCAGAAAGTGCGAACAGCCTCCTGTATTCGCACAAACTCGACCCAAAACGGATGTTTCACTTCATGTGCGACCCCTAGGCAACCCCTAAACATCTAGGGACACATGTTGATGAGTTATGGTCAGTCATAGCCTTGTGTGTCAACTTCCTACGGTGATTAAATCACTATATAAGGACCAAAGTTGCAACCAAGTTCCTCACACTTCATTCTTGCAATCTGATCATTTCTGGAGCTCAAGTCTGCTCTCAAGTGATCACATTTCGTGTATAGGACCTTGGTAAGTTTGCTAAACCTTCCTTAATTAAGTTTTAGCTTAGTTATAGCTTAAAAGTCAAACCGTCGTAATTAACGGTTGACTTTAAGATTAATCACTAATGGTCCAGTGATTAGTCGAATCAAAAGTAGTTATAAGTTGGTAATTATGTGGGTAATAAACCCTCAAAAGGGTTCCCCCTGATTCCCACTCTAACTAGGTCAAATGTCGGGTCAAACCTACTAATAAAAAGTCAACAGAATGTTAATTTTACAATTTATGCATGATTAGCAATGTAGAACATATACAACCTGTTTGATCATTAATATAACTTGGTAATTAGTGTAAGAACATGTCTAAACATGTTCAACCCGACAATTTCCTGTTTAGACCCGGTCTGGAACCGAAAGTCGCATAGTTTGACTTTCACTTTGACTTTTAGTTCTGACCCGTTGTGGTATGTTTTAGAAATACCTAAGAGCTTCATTTGGACCAGGTTACATGCTAGTATAACCCTCTGTGATTATACACCATGGTTCATTAGTTAACCGATTAATACGCATGATTCCGTTAATTGCCTATATGTTGACCATTATGCCCTTTTCACCTTAAAATGTGATTTTTGAAAATGTAAAAGAGTAGAAACTTTGATTACTGATATATAAACTTGTATGCAAAGTTTGACATCAGTTTGAGGTGTAGATTGAGAGTTATGCTCATTAGCGTAATTAAGAAGCTTTATGTTAATAAAACGGCGTAATTAGCGTATAGCCTAGTTAAGCCTACTTTTTGATACCAAAATTATTACCCACTGATGTAATATATTATTTTGGGATTTTTAAAGATTTTTAATTAATTTTTGGCTGAGCATAACTCATAGTCGTAAGCTTAATCCGGTAATTGTCGGTTTTGCCCTTACGGGCCATAAAATGAGTTTTACATATCTAAACGACTCCAAACCTTTTGCTACTGATCACATATGATAAATAAATTATTTTAAGCCTTCTGGAACAATAAAAATATCAGCTTTAAGTATCGAACCCGAAAATGGCTCCTAGTCGCCTAATTAAGCGTTTTTAATGCCTAGTATGTACTAGAACTATTTTAAACATACGAAGGGTGATACCTACTGATATTTGAGACAAATTATAATATTTTAATAGTAGGCAAAAGTCGTTTAACTCAGACTTCAGTTTTGAGCTTTTCGGCTTATGTGAAATTACCAAAATACCCCTACGGGGCATAGTTTGGTTATAATTGATAAATTTCACATATATACTTTACCCTACTGTTATAACATGGTAAAATAAGTATTTTGGCAGATTATATCAGACCTGTAACTCAGGATACTACTTGAACTCTTTTATAACCTTTAAAATGACCAAACTACCCTACGGGGCATAGTTTGTGTTTAAATTCATTTCGGGCATAATAAATGATATCTTACTGATTTCACAACATATATGGAGCATATTAACTTAGGAAACCTGTAAATGGCTCTCATTATTACCCGTTACGCTTATTACTCGTTCGGTTCGGTTTATGTAACTAGTTTACATAAACTAGCCTAAACGGGTCAAACCTTATCGGTTTTATCTCAAAATCCAGAATGTGTATAATATACCCATATTAAGCAAGTCTTCATACTTGTCGGGTCTAAAACACATTCTATCCGGTCATCGCTTAATCGTGCGTACGAACCGTATCTTTGAAACTAACCGGTCTAAGCTTTAGCTTAATTAAAGACCCGTTAGGATTCTAATAGGTTATTATAAACCTTCGTTCCAGATTAGGAGTACCAGTAAAAGCTACTTGCAATTTGCTTATTGTGATTTATACTTTGCTCAGGTAAATACTTTTAACTTATTTTCCCTATACGGGCTTGGGTTACGGTATATAGAATACCGCTTGATCGGGCATCAAATCTTCCATCGTTGGGTGGTTAATTGAATAATTTGATCGGCTCGTTTAAACAGTCTTGTTACTTAAAGCCTTTGGGGGGTTAATGACCATGTCCCGGATATCCTTCGCATCATTTTACGAAATGGCCACGACTTAAGCGCGGGGTGTAGGCGTACACCCGTCAGTGCACAAAAGAATAATGTGGTGTGTCTATTGATCTTTAACCCGGACAAGATCCGGGCTACTGAACGCACAAGGAACATGTAATTCGTTCACAAGATTATATATTTAAATAATTCTCCCAAGTTAAACAAAAATGTGTATGCCACGTGCATCCAAATCAATTTTTAATCATTTTCTAAAATGAGTCAGTTGATTGTATTTACCAGTGTAAACTGACGTATTTTCCCAAAAAGATTAAATGCAGGTACTAAGCGTAATTGGCTGGGATTTCTCCTTAGCATCATTAGAAGTCTCGCAAGCTTAAGATGCCTGAAGTCTGTTGAACTGTTGTTTCCATTTTGTTTCCGATCCGTCTGTGGATAAACTTCCGAATATTGTGACATTTGATATTACAATATTAAATTCAGTTGTATTATATCTTTAAATTTGCTTCCGCTGTGCATATTAAATATTGTGTTGTTTGACTATTACGTTACCAACCATGACGTCATGATACTCCCCACCGGGCCCACCGGTGACACGTGGAAATCGGGGTGTGACAGGTTGGTATCAGAGCCAACACTGAGTGAATTAAACACTAGCCTTTTGTGTTTAATCTCAGCTACACAATTGCACAATTCTAAACTTTCGAGTCTAGACTTATAACTTAGGAAAATTTCCACTTTGTTTGTGTGTCCTTTATTTTACATATGTTTTTGTTGTTATCTCATGATATATTGACAGGAATTAAAAATGCCGCCAAGATTCTTCAGGAGAAGAGGAAGAGGCAAGGGGCCAATCACCGCCCCCAATGATAATGAAGCTGGACCTTCAAATGTGCGAGCTCCATCTACCACGGAGAGTGATGATCCCCGGCAGAACCGGAGGAACCTCTTTGAGCCAGCTAGATGGTCGGTCTCACATAGTTCAACACCTCCTAATCCTTATGGGCCTCAGCCGGAGTATGAGCCCAACAACCCTCAACCCTCATACATACCGTTACAGCGATCCTTATCGCACAACTCTTTCGGAGACCCTACACCTGTCTTCAGGGGCCGGTTTAACCCAGCCGATTTCATACCAGAACCAGCGGGTTTTAACCCACTAGGGCCAGATGACCATTTCTCAGGTGATCACGCGGATGATATGGACGAGGATACGGACCCCGTCGAGCCTGCCAGTGGTACACCAAACCACCCGATAGAGATCTCTGACGGATCTTTTTTCCACGGATCACCCTATGTTGGTCCGGATAGCTTTCAAGCTATGTTTACCCGGCACGAATGGTACTATACACCTCCTCACCATTCGTCGCCTCATCAGCAGCAGCAGCAACAACAGGATCCCTCTGTGGATTCACGGTTTGTGGCAGTCACGCCACCACCTCCACCGCCACCAGTTCAACCGGCACCTCCGCAACCGCCAAGGCGTAGGAGATCTGGACCGCGTATGTCTACACGGGGAGGAGACTTCCATTTCAGCTCTCCTCGGCAATCAAGTGGCAGCCATTACCCGCCACATCAAGAAGATCCACAAATGGGTGGACCTTCACACCCAGTTGCACCGCAACCACCGCCTATGGGTTTTGATAACCCAATTCCGGAATACACGGGTTCCATGGCGTATATCTCGTTTGAACAGCCAGTGCACACCAACTACGGTTACGGTGAAGCTGACCCCTACATGGTAGCGGCAAATTACAACGCCTTTAACCCAGAAGGACCCTATGGCGCTCCTTGGGAAGTAGGGTACCCAACTCTTGGGTACCAGATACCTGCCAGACCAATTATACGGATGCAATCGCAGCCACCACGATTTTCTCCCCCAGAACGGGAGGAAATTCTTCATAGACTGGATCAGGTTGAGCGGGATTTTCGCCGCGACCGCCAGGAGAGACAAAGCTTCTTCCAAGGATTGACAAACCTGATCAAAGGGAAGAGCAAGAAGGACCGCTGAATCCTTCCAATTGTTGTATAAGCCCCTGCGTGGGTATGTATGTTTGTTTGTTTGTATTGACCCCTGCGTGGGTCTATTCTTCCATTAACCCCTACGAGGGTATTTTATTGCTTAAGTCCCTGCGTGGACTATTATGTTATTATCTGTGTAAGTCCCTGTGTGGACATTTATCGGTGTGTTAGTCCCTGCGTGGACTTATGATTTTAGCCCCTGCGTGGGCATATCTTTCTGTAAGACCCCTGGGTGGGCAAATGTTTATGTTGAAAGACCCGTTCAGGGCAGCGTGTAATCTTTTAAATTAATGGAATGTAAGTTTATAAATTTCATTTTGCTAGTATATGCATAAATATTATATATGAAATAAATAAATCAAAATCATTCCTTTTTGATAATAATCTGCCTATTTAAATATTGAATAAGAATCTTAAAGTGTGAAACCTAGCCTTTTGGGTCATTATAAGACCGGGCCAAGATGGTAAGACCTGTTTAAAAGATTCAAATCCCGGTTAACATCTGTAAACATGTTAACGCTCCTGGCAGACGTGATTCATTAAAATTACACACGTCATTCTTATTATTGGACTCTTCAAAAGATTCCTAACCCAATTTATTGATCTCTGTATCATGGGTTAGATCATCAATTGAGATGATCATATTTTGACCATACGTGGTAATGGAGTGCCTACGGGCCCTGCTCATTTCCAAATGAGCCAAAAGACAGTGGTAGCGATGACTCCCTGTCAAATAAAGGTAATGAACTAGGTTCAAACCTTCATGCTTTGATTTTCTGAAATCATAGCTTATAATTTATAAATGTCCTTGTGACTAGGCCTATTGTGCCAGTATACCTTCATGTTTTGATTCTCTGAAATCATAGCTTATAAATTAAAATGTCCATGTGACTAGGCCTTTTGTGCCACAAATAAAACTGTTATTGTTTTATAATTAGGATAGATTATGATAGAAATCATAAATAAATATGATTAATAAATTAACCAAATATGGTCTCTGTTTACCATGGTTAATGAATTACCCTAAGGGGCAATTCCATAATAAACTCCCAAATAAACTATTGTCCTTGTTTTCTGTAACAATTCAATTAAAATGGCTAACTCAGACGAGATAAATAGTCATCCAGCGGAGAACATTGATAACTCCCGGATTAATTTAACGGGTGCTGAGTTAAAAGCGTTGGTCGACGACGCAGTTACAAAGGCATTGGAACGGCAGTACAAAGAGTATAGTGGGACTCGTAGTAGGACCCTTTCTACACAGCCTTCAAAGCCACTGTCCAAGAAGGACGAACCGAAGAAAGATGATGATCGACACTCCTCGAACCACCACAGTGCTCCATCTCAGCAGGTTGTACTAAACCAGGGACCCCGTGACAAGGGTTGCTCTTATAAATATTTCGTTTCCTGCAAACCCCGGGATTTCACTGGGGAGAAAGGAGCCATTGACTGTATGACGTGGCTGGATGAGATGGATACGGTTGTGGATATCAGCGGATACGCTGATAGAGACGTGGTCAAGTTTGTGTCGCAGTCTTTTAAGGGTAAAGCTTTAGCATGGTGGAGATCTCTGATTCAAGCCACCGGGAAAATCCCATTGTACAATATGTCATGGGATCAATTTGTTGCCCTTATCAGGGAAAATTACTGCCCTCAGCATGAGGTGGAGAAGATAGAGTCTGATTTTCTATCATTGGTGATGACAAACCTTGACTGTCAAGCTTACCTAACGAGCTTCAACACAATGTCCCGGTTGGTTCCTTATCTGGTAACCCCGGAACCAAAAAGAATAGCTCGTTTTATCGGTGGTTTAGCCCCGGAAATCAAGGCAAGCGTAAAGGCTTCTCGGCCAGCTACTTTTAGATCCGTAGCTGACATATCCTTATCCCTCACTTTGGATGCGGTCAGGCAAAGATCGCTGAGGAATAAGGAGGCTGAGAAGAGGAAACGTGAAGATGATAGTTCACGCAGACTGAACAAGAAGCACCGTGGGAACGGTGATAACAAGAAAGGATCTGAGTCAAGGAAAGATGGGCATCATTCTGGTGAGAAGCCCAAATGCAAGATTTGCAAGAAACAGCACTTTGGAAAGTGCAGACTTGAGTCGAACTCACAGACTCAGTCAAAATCTTATGCTTGTGGTATATGCAAGTCCACGGATCACAAAACCTTGGATTGCAAGAAGATGAAAGACGCAACGTGCTACCGTTGCAATGAAAAGGGGCACATTAAAACCAACTGCCCTAAATACACCAAGAAGCCTGAAGAGGCCAAGAAGACTAATGCTAGAGTCTTCAGAATGGACGCAAAGGAAGCGGTTCTAGACGACAACGTTATTACAGGTACTTTCCTTGTAAATGACGTCTATGCTAGAGTACTTTTTGATTCAGGCGCTGATAAGTCTTTCGTTGATAATAAGTTTTGTGAATTGCTGAAATTACCTGTCAAAACCTTAAATGTGAATTATGAGGTGGAGTTAGCAGATGGCACCCTAGAAACCGTCTCTACTGTGTTAGATGGATGTGTTATATCCATTAAGAACCACTCTTTTCCTCTGTCTCTACTTCCCTTTAAGTTAGCCGGTTTTGACATAGTTCTGGGTATGGACTGGTTATCTCATAACCATGCCCATATTGTCTGTAACAAGAAACAAGTGGTGATAAAGACTCCGTCTGGTGAATCACTCACCATTCGGGGAGATACCCAGTATGGACTGCCTGAGCAAGTGACTATGCTCAAGGCTTCAAAATGTTTAAAGAAGGGTTGTGTCATCTACATGGCACAAGTGATTATTGATGAGCCTAAACCGAAGATCGAAGACATCCCCATCATTTCTGAATACCCAGAAGTTTTTCCGGAAGAACTACCTGGTTTGCCACCAGATAGGCAAGTGGAATTCAGGATTGATATCATCCCTGGAGCAGCACCAGTTGCTAGAGCACCCTATAGGTTGGCACCCACGGAGATGAAGGAATTAAGGACGCAACTGGATGAACTGCTAGCTAAAGGTTTCATTAAACCTAGTTCGTCTCCTTGGGGAGCGCCAGTCCTGTTTGTCAAGAAGAAGGACGGATCGATGCGTCTGTGCATCGATTATCGTGAGCTTAATAAGGTCACGATCAAGAATAGGTATCCTTTACCCAGGATCGACGATTTGTTCGATCAATTGCAAGGAGCAAGTTACTTCTCGAAGATTGACTTGAGGTCAGGTTACCATCAACTGAAGGTTAGAGATGAAGACGTGCATAAAATAGCATTTAGGACTCGTTATGGTCATTACGAGTTCCTAGTGATGCCTTTTGGGCTCACTAATGCACCGGCTGCATTCATGGATCTCATGAATTACGTTTGCAAGCCGTACTTAGATAAATTCGTCATCGTTTTCATCGACGACATTCTTATCTACTCGAAGAACCAGGCTGACCATGAGAAACACCTTCGCTGTATTCTCAAACTCCTGCATCAGGAGAAGCTCTATGCCAAATTCTCCAAGTGCGAATTTTGGCTTCGTGAAGTCCAATTCCTTGGACATGTGGTGAGTGAGCATGGTATCCAAGTGGATCCCGCTAAGGTTGAAGCAGTTATGAACTGGCAAGGGCCAAAGACGCCTATAGAGATTCGTAGCTTCCTGGGATTGGCAGGATATTACAGGCGTTTCATCGAAAAATTTTCAAGGATTGCTGCACCCCTAACTTCCTTGACCAAGAAGAAAGTAAAGTTTGTTTGGGGCCCTAAGCAGCAAGAATCATTTGATATTCTGAAGAAAAAGTTGAGCAACGCCCCAGTACTGACATTGCCAGATGGAATAGAAGAATTTGTGGTTTATTGCGATGCATCGCACACTGGCATGGGGTGTGTGCTTATGCCGAAAGGCAAGGTTATTGCCTATGCATCAAGACAGTTAAAGGTGCACGAAAAGAATTACACCACCCACGACTTGGAGTTGGGTGCCGTTGTATTTGCACTAAAACTGTGGAGGCATTATTTATATGGAATCAAGTGTGTGATCTATTCTGATCACAAGAGCCTCCAGCACCTGTTTAATCAGAAGGATTTAAATATGAGGCAACGCCGTTGGATGGAGACTTTAAATGATTATGATTGTGAAATCAGATATCATCCCGGCAAGGCGAATGTAGTCGCTGATGCCTTGAGCAGAAAGGAAAGGGTGAAACCCATCCGAATCAATGCCAAGCGCATGGAAATAAAGAACAGTTTGACTGAAAGGTTGTTAGCTGCACAGAAGGAAGCTGTGTTGGAAGCTAACTACCCTAATGAAAAGCTAGGGGTAACTGAGGAGCAGTTAACTCTTAGCAAGGACGGAATTCTAAGATTAAATGGACGCATATGGGTTCCAATTTATGGAGGACTTCGAGATGTCATCCTCCAGGAAGCCCATAGTTCCAAATACTCCGTTCATCCTGGAGCTCATAAGATGTACCAGGATCTAAGGGCAAATTATTGGTGGATAGGCTTGAAAAAGTCTGTAGCCACCTATGTAGCTAAATGCTTGACATGTGCGCAAGTCAAAGCCGAGCATCAAAAGCCGTCAGGTTTGCTACAACAGCCTGAACTTCCTACGTGGAAGTGGGAAATGGTAACTATGGATTTTATCACCAAGTTACCTAAGACAAGGAAAGGAAATGATACAATATGGGTTATAGTTGATAGACTGACTAAGTCAGCACATTTCTTACCCATCAAGGAGACTTATAGCTCCGACATGTTAGCCCAGTTATACGTGGATAAGATTGTAGCCTTACATGGCATACCTGTGTCTATTATCTCTGACAGAGATACTAGATACACGTCACATTTTTGGAAGAGTTTCCAACAATCTTTGGGCACGCGTTTGAATTTTAGTACGGCTTACCATGCTCAGACTGACGGTCAGAGTGAGCGTACTATTCAAACGTTGGAAGACATGCTACGTGCATGTGTGATCGATTTGGGTGGTAGTTGGGATAAGCACCTACCACTAATTGAATTCTCCTACAACAATAGCTACCACACCAGCATAAAGGTTGCGCCTTTTGAGGCATTATACGGTAGAAAGTGTAGAACGCCAGTTTGTTGGGCAGAAGTTGGAGATGTCCAATTATCAGGACCAGAGATAGTGTTCGAAACGACGGACAAGATTGTCCAGATTCGTGACCGTCTCAAAGCTGCCCGAGATAGGCAGAAGAGTTACGCAGACCCAAAGCGTAAAGCTTTTCACTTCGAAGTAGGTGACAAAGTGTTACTTAAAGTGTCACCCTGGAAGGGGGTGATGCGATTTGGTAAGAAAGGCAAGCTATGCCCGAGATACATAGGACCTTTCGAGGTTATCGAACGTGTCGGGTCAGTTGCCTATAAGTTAAACTTACCGGAAGAGCTCAGTGGAATTCACAATGTGTTCCACATCTGCAATCTGAAGAAGTGCTTCGCTGATGAATCACTGGTTATACCACATACAGATGTGCATATAGATGAGAGCTTGAAATTTGTGGAAAAGCCATTGTCGATTGAAGATCGACAAGTTAAGAAGCTTCGAAGGAAGCATGTACCTATTGTAAAGGTCAAATGGGATGCCCGTAGAGGTCCCGAATTCACGTGGGAGGTTGAATCCACGAAGAAAGAAAAGTACCCTTATTTATTTCAGTAAATCTCGGGTCGAGATTTATTTTAAGGGGGTGAGGATGTAACACCTCGAAAATTCACGTCCTATAATGTGTAGACACGTGTCATATGTTTGAACGTGTGAAAGAATGTTATAGAAGGACTAAAGTTGACAGTTATGGAAAGTATGTGAATATACGGGTTCTAAATATCAACAGTGAATAAATATATTGTACATTAACCCTACATGATGTTTATAGCATCAAACGAATAAATCATGGATCATACGAAGCTAAAAGTGAGAGATTACAAACAACAGGGGTTAAATGTGTCAACATGTTTAAGTTATACCTCTGAGTGACCTTTTGATAAACCCGAAGAATTTTAACGGTTAATTATGCTCACTAGAATGCACGATATAAATTTCATAAAGTTTCGTAATCGTATGAGAAAGTTATGATCAAATTCGCGTGCGAGGGGTTAAAGCGTTAACGTTGAAAGTTATGACTTTTCGGGTTAACCGGAAGTGTCCAGGGGCTTGGCAAAGTGGGTATAAGTCCTAAACCCCTTGTAGGTAAATATCAAGGGGTCAAATTGCAAATATTAAGCTAGTTGCCCTTTCGAAAGGCCAAGAGACATGTATGTGGAAACTTGAAAATGTTAAATCTGATTTCAAGGCCAATGCGGGCCGCGTAAAGGATGGTTAACCTTTACGCGGGCCGCGTCAGAGGCACAGATGCAGAAAGTGCGAACAGCCTCCTGTATTCGCACAAACTCGACCCAAAACGGATGTTTCACTTCATGTGCGACCCCTAGGCAACCCCTAAACATCTAGGGACACATGTTGATGAGTTATGGTCAGTCATAGCCTTGTGTGTCAACTTCCTATGGTGATTAAATCACTATATAAGGACCAAAGTTGCAACCAAGTTCCTCACACTTCATTCTTGCAATCTGATCATTTCTGGAGCTCAAGTCTGCTCTCAAGTGATCACATTTCGTGCATAGGACCTTGGTAAGTTTGCTAAACCTTCCTTAATTAAGTTTTAGCTTAGTTATAGCTTAAAATTCAACCCGTCGTAATTAACGGTTGACTTTAAGATTAATCACTAATGGTCCAGTGATTAGTCAAATCAAAATTAGTTATAAGTTGGTAATTATGTGGGTAATAAACCCTCAAAAGAGTTCCCCCTGATTCCCACTCTAACTAGGTCAAATGTCGGGTCAAACCTACTAATAAAAAGTCAACAGAATGTTAATTTTACAATTTATGCATGATTAGTAATGTAGAACATATACAACCTGTTTGATCATTAATATAACTTGGTAATTAGTGTAAGAACATGTCTAAACATGTTCAACCCGACAATTTCCTGTTTAGACCCGGTCTGGAACCGAAAGTCGCATAGTTTGACTTTCACTTTAACTTTCAGTTCTGACCCGTTATGGTATGTTTTAGAAATACCTAAGAGCTTCATTTGGACCAGGTTACATGCTAGTATAACCCTCTGTGATTATACACCATGGTTCATTAGTTAACCGATTAATACGCATGATTCCGTTAATTGCCCATATGTTGACCATTATGCCCTTTTCACCTTAAAATGTGATTTTTGAAAATGTAAAAGAGTAGAAACTTTGATTACTGATATATAAACTTGTATGCAAAGTTTGACATCAGTTTGAGGTGTAGATTGAGAGTTATGCTCATTAGCGTAATTAAGAAGCTTTATGTTAATAAAACGGCGTAATTAGCGTATAGCCTACTTTTTGATACCAAACTTATTACCCACTGATGTAATATATTATTTTGGGATTTTTAAAGATTTTTAATTAATTTTTGGCTGAGCATAACTCATAGTCGTTAGCTTAATCCGGTAATTGTCGGTTTTGCCCTTACGGGCCATAAAATGAGTTTTACATATCTAAACGACTCCAAACCTTTTGCTACTGACCACATATGATAAATAAATTATTTTAAGCCTTCTGGAATAATAAAAATATCAGCTTTAAGTATCGAACCCGAAAATGGCTCCTAATCGCCTAATTAAGCGTTTTTAACGCCTAGTATGTACTAGAACTATTGTAGGTCCCTGAATCCCGTATGGATCGTAACAAGACTGTTAATCTATCAAGGGTGCGGAATCCCCTTGATTGATCTTCGAACACAGAAACAAGATTATGTAGAAGAACAGGAACCGAACACACAAACACGCAAACTTTCAAACTGATCTTCTATGATTATCAAACCCTTTGAAGCGTTTTACAATCACTAAGATCTACAAGAACCTAACAGCCGATTTCTGTTTTGTTCTTAACCTCTCAAACTTGAATGCTCTCTTACAATCTCCAAAAGGCTCTCAAGTTGTCTAAAGTGTCTAACCCTAAAACTCAAGACTAAGGCTGTTTATATACACACAGCCAAGATCTCGAATTGGGCTTTGCCCATATTACATTTGTCACATAAACTTGGGCCTAAAACACTTAGTACAAACTTGGACTGATTGGGCTTTATAGAACTCGTTTTTCTTTAAGTCTTCATGATCCAATCTTCTGTTTAATATCCAAAGACCAGTCCAAAGCTGTTGTCATATAACATGCACCAACAAACTCCCCCTTGACAATAGCTTGCAAAGGAAACTTTAGTCTTCAGAATCTCACATTCTTTGGTCTTTGGATAGCGTCAGCTTCAACATGAATTCTGTCTTTGTCAGCAACATCTTTGTCAGCAACAGACTCCCCCTAAGCTGATGCATCCAATCACCAAATCTTCCAAGTTTTGATTCAGCATTCAATGTAAGTCTTCACAGCATCCACTCTGCATTGTAGAAGGAGGATTCTACCAAGCAGCAACAAACTCCTCCTCTCTTCACAGCAACTTCTCATCAACAAACTGCTTCAATCTGTATACTATAAAACAAACATCTCGAGAAACCATAAGAATTTTTCAACATAGTTAAAGAATTGTTATTTTACTAGAGATAGTTAAACTGTATCAGATTAAGCATTTTCCAATTAAGCACCAACACGCACAAATTTTAACAAACACCTTATAACCTGCATGATTTAAAAATTTTTGAACCCACTTTCTAACACAGTCTCCCCCTTTCAGTAACAACTCCTCCAAGAATAACAGTTTTCCGTACATTAAGAATTTTAACAGAAAAAGACACTATTTTTGGATTTTTATATTTTCAAATGTAAAGACTGAAAGCAGTAAATAAATATTTACAGACATTCTTTTTGCGAGTTTCGAGGGTAAGAGAATCATATCAGTGTACGGTCATGTCAAAACGCTCTTGTTGTTCTTTTAGTTAACATTTAGATAAGCATCCTATAACGATTATCGGTATTGTTGTCCACATAAGCTCAACTTATCATATGTAATCATGGCGAGGGGATACGTTAAGGTATGATTTATACTTACCGACCGGTGTTCATCCACATCACGACACATTCCCGTATCAAGGTATGCACGAGGGTTCATCTTACCGGTGAGTATACCGATTATCATCTGTTTGACCGTATATGATGTGAGAAACTCACTTATTTTGATTGAAAACAAGCCCTATGTGATAGAATCACTTATTGATGAGGAACTTGATTTTCAGATGCATGAGGGCACAGGAGCAAGTCCGTGAACAGGTCAGTACTTTCGTACAGCAGAGAGACGAACTTGACTCCCGGATAAATGTGATATTTTATCACTTATTTTGGGGACATGTGATTGTTGATCACTTATTGAGGTCGAATGCAATATGTACACGTATGTATGATATCATGGAAGATCTAGACTTGCGTCCCTGTTATTTTTCGGTAAAAGATACAACCATGATACCCAGATGATAAGCAGCATAAAGACCGAATATCTCAGAACCTCGGCAATCTCTCAAACGAAATTTCGGTACTAAGACCATATGCCAATGAATGGTTCCCACCTGGTCTTCAGTCGATTTTAGTTTATATCACCCTGCACACTTTAAAATGATTGTGAGCCTACCGATACATCTTATATAGAGATGCTTAGCATATTTCATTTAAGGTTTAAAGAGGTTTAGACAGACCACTGATGTACTATCATTTTCTCTTTTGCTCGCCAGGAAACTCATTTTTGCTTTTCTATTGTTTTTGTGTTTTTGAAATTTTTCGATGTTTTTGTATTTTTGATTTTTAAGAAAAACAGTAAACTATTTACAAAAATTCTTATGAAAAACCAGTTATTCAGGATTCCTCATCCCATTGAGTTCGACTAAGTGTTCAAAGCGAGCTCGATCAAAAGCTTTTGTGTAAAGATCAGCAAGGTTATCTTCTGTGTCGACTCGGTGCAATTCAATTAATCATTTTTCAGCACAATCCCGTATAAAGTGATGACGTATGTCAATGTGTTTTGTTCTACTGTGCTTTACAGGATTGTTTGTGATTGATATAGTGGCATTATTATCTATCATAATAGGAGTACGAGTGAAATCCAAACCGTAATCGCGCATCTGCTGTTGGATCCAGAGAACCTGAGAGCAACAGCTACCCGCAACAATATATTCAGCTTCACACGTAGAGGTAGACACACAGGATTGCTTCTTGCATTGCCAAGACACGATCCTGCCTCCTAAGAACTGACAACCACCTGTTGTAGACTTCCTGTTTGATTTGCATCCTCCAAAGTCTGAATCAGTGTAAGCAACGAACCTCAAATCACTATCAGCTGGATACCACAACCCAAGTTTAGGTTTCCCCTTCAAGTAACGAAGAATCCGCTTCACTGCTTTCATATGTGACTCCTTTGGATTTGCCTGATATCTGGCACACAAGCATACGGCAAACATGATGTCGGGTCTTGAAGCAGTCAAGTACATTAGAGAACCAATCATCGCCCTGTATTGAGTTGGATCAACATCTTCAGTGCTTTCATGATCTGGGCCGAGATTGTGGTTCTCACAAATGGGTGTGTTGAAAGTAGAGCAATCATTCATTTTGAATCGAGTCAAAATGTCATACACATACTTTGTTTGATGTATAAACATTCCATCCTCCTTCTGTTCAACTTGTAATCCCAGAAAGTAAGACAGCTCACCCATAGCACTCATTTCAAACTTGCTCTTCATCACCTGTTCAAATTCCTTACACATGTTTTCGTCAGATGACCCAAAGATGATGTCATCCACGTATACCTGTACCAGCAGAAAATCTTCCTTCTTTCTCTTAATGAACAGTGTACCATCAATCTGACCTCTTTCAAAACCATTTTTGACCAGATGTGTAGACAGTGTCTCGTACCATGCCCTGGGAGCTTGATGTAACCCATACAAAGCCTTATCAAGTTTGTACACTCGATCTGGATAGTCTGGATCAACGAACCCATCTGGTTGTGAGACATACACCACTTCTTGGACTTTCCCGTAAAGAAATGCACTCTTCACGTCTAGTTGGTAAACTTTGAAGCCCTTGAATGAAGCAAAAGCCAGAAACAAACGAATTGCCTCCAGCCTCGCCACTGGTGCAAACACCTCATTGTAATCAATCCCCTCTTGCTGATTAAAGCCTTTGACAACCAACCGAGCTTTGTTGCGTGTGACAATACCTCTTTCATCTTTCTTGCACCTAAATACCCATTTGGTGCCAATCTCTCTCTCACCTTTTGGAAGGTCCACCAATTCCCAAACCTTCAACTTAGCAAACTGGGCCAATTCCTCTTGCATAGCTTCAACCCATGAATTGTCTTTAAGAGCCATATGAATGTTCTTCGGCTCCTCTTGGGAAATAAAGCAACTATACAAGCACTCGTTCACTATCCCAGTCTTCTCAATTGAAACAAATAACCCAGAATTCGCTTCTATGCTTCTTCTAGTCTGAACACCTGCAGTAGGATCTCCAAGTATCATGTCAACTGGATGATCTCTATTTGCTCGTGTAGTAGCAACAGCATCGACTTCTAGATTATCACCCAGGTTTGATCCAACCTCCCCCTGAATATTTTGATTTGCAAACGGATTAATGAAATCCTCCCCCTGAAAGGGTTCAGAGTCACTATCGCTTGAATCAGGATCAGCAGCACTTTGGGAAGTTCCCAGAGCATCTGACATATCTACATTCGATCTAGGCATAAATTCACCTTCATCGTCTTCACCAATCACTGTTTGAATCAGCTGAGAAGCATCTGCATCAGAAACCTCAGGAATATTAAATGATTTAAACACACTATCATAATCATATAATATAGCAGGACCACTCGTTGATTGTTGAGGTTTGTAAGAAGTAATTTCTACATTAAAGACAACCTCAATTTTACCAGTTTTGAGATTAAAAACCCTTTTATTCGGTGTGCCAGGTACGTAACCTAGAAAGTAGCCTTCATCTGCCACCTCACCGAATTTTTGTTTATCTTTGTTTCGCACAATGGTGCAGGGTAATCCAAATGGTTCAAAGCCTGTTAAGTTTGGTTTTTCATTAAACATTAACTCATGACAAGTTTTGTTAAAACGTTTAACGGTCAAAACTTTGTTTAGGACGTAGCAAGCTGTATTCACAGCTTCTCCCCAGAAAAGAACTGGCAGCTTTGAATCTGAAAGCATCGTCCTAGCGGCTTCAATCAACGTCCTGTTTTTCCTCTCAGCGACTCCATTTTGCTGAGGAGTGTAAGGAGCAGAATATTGATGTTCAATTCCCTTTCGAAGACAGTAGAGATCCAGAATCCGATTCTTGAACTCCGTGCCATTATCACTCCTTATCCTCTTAATCCTTGCATCATGGACGTTTTCCAATTTCGTAAAAAGATCTATCAGCATCTCCGCTGTCTCATCCTTGTGTTGTTTTCCCTTTTGACATGGAAGACATTTATCTTCCACTTGAAACCTCAGCAATGGAACCCCTTTCACTAGCTCATTCTTTATGATATAATTCATTTTGCAGTAGTGAATGTGGGCCATGCGTCTGTGCCACAACATAGATTCAGCTTCAGATGCTTTTGACAGTAAACACGCCACCGCAGCAGTTGGATCCTTGGCACCCATGTCCATGACATAAGTATCATTTTTCCTTGGTGCACGCATAACTATTCAATCGTCCGGAATGACCAAACCCGGTTTCAACACCAATGCCTCAGTATTTGTAAAATGGACCGAGTGACCCTTGTCGCAGACTTGTGAGACGCTCATCAGATTGTGTTTAAGCTGCTCAACATAGTTCACTTTGTCCAAAGTGATCTTCCCATTCGTCACTTTTCCTCGTCCAGTAATCCTACCACCTTTAGCACCAGCAAAATTTACATGTCCACCATCAAATTCTTCAAATTCAGAAAACAACCTCGCATCCCCCGTCATGTGCCTGGAGCAGCCACTATCAACATACCATAAGTTGATAATCCTCCTTAGCAGCTCCTGCACACACCAACCGAAAGATTAGTTAGATTGGGGGACCCAAGCCTTAATGGTCTTGGGTCTTCCAGATTCATCAACTACAGGAACATCCATCCAGTATCCATCACTCCTAGCTGGAGTCTTAGATCTTGGGCCTGTTGATGGAGATGGGGCATGATTTCTATAAGGTCTCTGGTCCTGAGGGTACCTATTTGTGTTTGGACTATGTGACCTTTGAAAATTTTGATTTTGATTCCAAGAACCTTGATTGTAATTTCTAAAGCCATTGTTATAAAAAGTTCGACCACCATTATTTTGGTATCGATTTTGATATTGACCTTGACTTCTGAAATTATTTGAATTTTGATTATTCATTTTTGGTGTGTTACTTCTAGGTCTTTCATATCTGCCTGATGTAGATTCAGGCTGAAATCTTGGTTGATTTCTTTGGAAACGAGGAACTTGTGGAGTTCCTTTTTCAGCCTTATCTACACCACCAGCAACACCCGGTTGTTGCTTTGGAGCAGATTTGTTTGGAGAATTTGAGACTTTCTCCTCATTATCACCTTGCTTCTCAGGTGATTTCCCTCTTTGTTTCTCACTAACTTGTGCTTCAACCTTTTTGTTAGGACAGCAGCTAGCTACATGTCCCTTTGTGTGACATTTGAAGCACGATCTCTTTTTCGAAGACTTCTCAGTTGAAGCCTTTGAACTAGATTCTGGTTCTGATGATGATGCCTTAGAAGGATTTGGTTCAGTTTGCTTAGTTTCAAGATTTTCTATGTTCTTATTTTTTGCAAACTTTAAATTTGATTCGTTTTCAATAACGGCTGTTTCGTTTTTCATGTCACTTCCTTGAACAAAATTAACCTTTTTAACAAAAGTTGGATTTTTATTCGTAGGATTTGAGTTTTTCTTTTTCAAAACAGGTTTGCTGTTATTTTCCTTCTTAGCATCATTATCTTCAGACACATCACCTTGACTGGATGTGAAACTACTTGGTGATGTTGACAGACAGTCTGTAAGCTCATCCTCATCAGGTAGGAAAGAATAGTCATGACTAAGAGGAGGTGGGACTTCATTAAAGCCCTGGAATCCCACACTTGTCTTGTCATTACTCTTCTTTAACCCACCCATCATATGTTTCATAACAAAAGTAGAATCTCTGAATTGACCTAACTTCTTTTCAAGTTCAACAATTTTAAGTCGTGCATCTGACAACTCTTTGTTTTTATCAGAAATCTCTTTTGTTTTCTCAGCCATCATGTCATGAGCTAAGTCTATGACTTGAAGTTTTTCATTTAATTTGCAGGTCAAAGCTTCAATTTCAGCTTCATAGCCTTTTATCTTTTTCAAATATGATGACTCGTTTCTTTTAGCAAAGAAATTTGATTCTTTTACGTTAAACATTTCGCTCACAAGACTTTTGTTTTGAGTTGACAATTTGTCAACTTCACCCTGTAGTTCACGACACTTTAAACAAACAGAAGTGGCAGAGTTACTTACCTCTCCTGTCGATTTGTCTGAGTTGGCCATGAGAGCAGCAAGTTGAGCTTCCATTCTTTTGATGATTTCATCTTTCTTATCAGCTTCCATTTCATGCTCAGACTCTGGCTTTTCCGCTTCAGCATCTGTTGTCTGATCAGCCTTATCTTCCTCAACTTCACTCTTCTTCTCAACTTTAGCCTCATCTACTGTAGCTTCACCATCATTGACTAGAGTGATCTCTGCCATGAATGCTTGAGTGACATTTTCATCATTTTCTAAGTGAATGCTCCAGTCATATGATCCTTCTCTTGCAGTAGATATCAACGCCCTTGAGTTAGAGTTGTTCGATGCATTCCGATTGTTTGAACTTTAATTCGTATTCTCATGCTTTTGTTTTTGACATTCCCTAGCGAAATGACCATAACTCTGACAGTTAAAGCACCTGACTTTGGTCTTGTCAAAACCTACGCTCTTTCCTACAAACTTCCTTCCAGTTCTGTTCATGAACCTCTTCACACGTCTCGAAATCATGGCCATCTGCCATTGTAGATCCATCTCTTCTAGATCATCAGGGTCAATCTGATCATAATCTTCATCTAAAGTGGCGGGATCAGATATTTTCCCTTGAATGTAGTTCTCATAAGACGCAACAAAAGAAGCAAGTAGAGCAAGATGTTCTTCAGCAGACTTCACACTCATAGGCATTGACTTTGCACTACTTTGCTTTGAAGTTGATGTTCTCTTGACTCCTGTTGATCCTCCTGCAGCAGCTACAAAACACACATCACCATCCTCATTCACTGTGACCTGCTCCTTATCACACGAAAGAAATGCAGTTGCAGAGTCGCTAGAAGCATCATGAGGTGAAGAAGATGTAAGCCCATTGTATATCCCTGGATCTTGAACCTGATCATAACCAGTGTCCTTTTTCTTCATACTAAGCTCATAAGCTCTAAGCTTTCCAACTACTTCTTCCAATTCCTTCGTGTCATAATCTGCTTCTCCCTTAATCATGAGAGTGTAGATATCCCATTTAGCCGGTAGAGCATCAAGCAGCTTGTCGTTTTTCTCAATGTCAGTATAGCAATCTATATCATAATTATCCAGTTCTGACATCAGATGGTAGTATCGAGTGATGACGTCTTCAAGTGACTCATTCTTCATGTACTTGAATACAGCAAACTGCTTTTTCAGTAGGTCAACTTTGTTCTTCTTGACATCAGGATTTCCCTCATATCTCTTCTCAAGCGCATCCCACATTTCCTTTGAAGTAGTGTACTTCTTAAAGGTATGCTTGATGCCATCAGGTAAAGACATTTTAATGGCTGCCAAGGCTCTCTTTTCAGCCTCATACATTCTCTTTTGTTCGGCATCCATATCAACATAAGCAGTTATACGTTGTCTTCCCTCAAACTCATGAGTTGGATTCACATACCTATCGTCTATGCATATCCACATACGCGTGTCCTGGTACTCAACAAAAGATTGAAACCTATCCTTCCATGTCAAGTAGTTCTCCACCTCCATCATCTTAGGTGGTTTGTTCGTCGTGCCTACCTCATGTTCCATCCTTAAGAGTTCGTTCAATTTAGACATGTTCGACATTTCAACGTAACAGACTGATAAAACCGTACAAAATTTTTCCGAAAACAGTGGTTACCAAATTACACCGTTAGAATCGTCTCGAAAAGACGAATCCAAAGATATATAATGTCGAAAACTGAATTCGGGATTTTCCAGAGTTTTTTTTTTTTTTTTGTCGTAAAAATCCCACGAGTTCAACAGTGCAAACGGCTTCTTCAGATGTGCTACAGATTGTTCTCTAAACTCGAAACACTGAAAAAATTCCTACGCTTGCCTTTCAAAATTCCACCACTTGTGAATCACACAAGATAGGATCGCACAAGACCCTTTGAAACGCACAAGGTCTTCTGGATCGCACAATCCACCAACTTTGGGCCAAACTGTCACTATAACGGGCCTGGGCCTGATCGCACAAGTTTCCTGTTCGCACAAGCTGACTTCGGGTCGCACAAGAACTCCAAACGCCCAAGATCCTCAAACGTACAAGATCTCCAAACGTACAAGATCTCCAAACGTACAAGGTTAAAACAGGGTCGCACAAGATTCAAAATTTGAAATTTTGAACAACAAATGATCGCACAAGAGCTGATTGGGCCACCCAGCCACCCAATCCCGAAACAGCAGCAGCTGACAATCCAGATCGCACAAGCAAGGTCTTAATCAGCACTTCTTTCCATACACGAAATCCAAGCAAAGTCTTCCTACAAACACAAAAACAGTCAAAACAATAATAAAAAACATATTAAAATACACGAATTTAAACTGTTCTTCAAGTGTTCTTCCTGTTCTTCAAGTGTTCTTCCTGTTCTTCGCAAAAAAAAACCCAGAACTTTAACTCGAAATTTCCAAACAACCAACTACCAAAACAGATCAAAACTCAGAATTTTGAACTGTTCTTCCTTGTTCTTGCTGTTCTTCACGAAAATTATGAATGAGACACCAAAAGTTCTTCAACCGAAAAACAACTTGAATCCAATCGATCAGTCTTGAACCACGCACAAGAGCAAACGCTCTGATACCAAATGTAGGTCCCTGAATCCCGTATGGATCGTAACAAGACTGTTAATCTATCAAGGGTGCGGAATCCCCTTGATTGATCTTCGAACACAGAAACAAGATTATGTAGAAGAACAAGAACCGAACACACAAACACGCAAACTTTCAAACTGATCTTCTATGATTATCAAACCCTTTGAAGCGTTTTACAATCACTAAGATCTACAAGAACCTAACAGCCGATTTCTGTTTTGTTCTTAACCTCTCAAACTTGAATGCTCTCTTACAATCTCCAAAAGGCTCTCAAGTTGTCTAAAGTGTCTAACCCTAAAACTCAAGACTAAGGCTGTTTATATACACACAGCCAAGATCTCGAATTGGGCTTTGCCCATATTACATTTGTCACATAAACTTGGGCCTAAAAGACTTAGTACAAACTTGGACTGATTGGGCTTTATAGAACTCGTTTTTCTTTAAGTCTTCATGATCCAATCTTCTGTTTAATATCCAAAGACCAGTCCAAAGCTGTTGTCATATAACATGCACCAACAACTATTTTAAACATACGAAGGGTGATACCTACTGATATTTGAGACAAATTATAATATTTTAACAGTAGGCAAAAGTTGTTTAACTCAGACTTCAGTTTTGAGCTTTTCGGCTTATGTGAAATTACCAAAATACCCCTACGGGGCATAGTTTGGTTATAATTGATAAATTTCACATATATACTTTACCCTACTATTATAACATGGTAAAATAAGTATTTTGGCTGATTATATCAGACCTGTAACTCAGGATACTACTTAAACTCTTTTATAACCTTTAAAATGACCAAACTACCCTACGGGGCATAGTTTGTGTTTAAATTCATTTCGGGCATAATAAATGATATCTTACTGATGTCACAACGTATATGGAGCATATTAACTTAGGAAACCTGTAAATGGCACTCATTATTACCCATTACGCTTATTACTCGTTCGGTTCGGTTCGGTTTATGTAACTAGTTTACATAAACTAGCCTAAACGGGTCAAACCTTATCGGTTTTATCTCAAAATCCAGAATGTGTATAATATACCCATATTAAGGAAGTCTTCATACTTGTCAGGTCTAAAACACATTCTATCCGGTCATCGCTTAATCGTGCGTACGAACCGTATCTTTGAAACTAACCGGTCTAAGCTTTAGCTTAATTAAAGACCCGTTAGGATTCTAATAGGTTATTATAAACCTTCGTTCCAGATTAGGAGTACCAGTAAAAGCTACTTGCAATTTGCTTATTGTGATTTATACTTTGCTCAGGTAAATACTTTTAACTTATTTTCCCTATACGGGCTTGGGTTACGGTATATAGAATACCGCTTGATCGGGCATCAAATCTTCCATCGTTGGGTGGTTAATTGAATAATTTGATCGGTTCATTTAAACAGTCTTGTTACTTAAAGCCTTTGGGAGGTTAATGACCATGTCCCGGATATCCTTGGCATCATTTTACGAAATGGCCACGACTTAAGCGCGGGGTGTAGGCGTACACCCGTCAGTGCACAAAAGAATAATGTGGTGTGTCTATTGATCTTTAACCCGGACAAGATCCGGGCTACTGAACGCACAAGGAACATGTAATTCGTTCACAAGATTATATATTTAAATAATTCTCCCAAGTTAAACAAAAATGTTTATGCCACGTGCATCCAAATCAATTTTTAATCATTTTCTAAAATGAGTCAGTTGATTGTATTTACCAGTGTAAACTGACGTATTTTCCCAAAAAGATTAAATGCAGGTACTAAGCGTAATTGGCTGGGATTTCTCCTTAGCATCATTAGAAGTCTCGCAAACTTAAGATGCCTGAAGTCTGTTGAACTATTGTTTCCATTTTGTTTCCGATCCGTCTGTGGATAAACTTCCGAATATTGTGACATTTGATATTACAGTATTAAATTCGGTTGTATTATATCTTTAAATTTGCTTCCGCTGTGCATATTAAATATTGTGTTGTTTGACTATTACGTTACCAACCATGACGTCACGATACTCCCCACCGGGCCCACCGGTGACACGTGGAAATCGGGGTGTGACACAGCTGCTATCAGTTTCCTGGGATTCCATTTGGTCAGTGACTATCAAGAACGCTGCAACATCGTCCACATAAAAATGCACAGTTGAATAAAATATTTAAAATAAACATCTACAAATGCAGTGCAAATAAAGTTGCCACTTTAGCTACAAATGCATAACTAAATATAGTTGCCACTTCATCAATGACTGGACATAAGTCTGTTGTCTGCTGTCTGAAGATTAAGTATTTAAGTTTCCCTCAAGTTATAATATTGGTTAATTCAGGTCATGTTCGATCTCTTGTTTGATCATAGAAATTAAGTAAAAATTATAATAAAAATATGTATATATATATTAGGAATATTGGATTTTAATAATCCCAACTATTCGTTGTTGGCCGCCAACAGTCCCAACTTTAAAAATAACCACTGGCAGTCCTAACTTTTAACATATTAGCCACCAATGGACCCTGACTAACAGAACCCCAACGCCGTTAGTCTCCGGAAAAACTTTTTTTGGCCGAAAAACTCAACATTTTGGTCCGGAACCTCTTTGTAACCTTATTATGGACCTTTGGAAACCTTTTTCTAGTAAAAGTCTCAATTATTAAAGTCGTCGGAAAACTCCTTTTACGCCGGAAAACTTCTTTTTTGCCAAAAAACTCAACTTTTTGGCTGGAAAACTCAACATTTTCCTGCCAAACCTCTTTGTAATCTTAGATCGGACCTTTAGAAACCTTTTTCTGGACAAAAACGGGTTTCCGGCGACCGGAGACTAACGACATTAGGGTTTTATTAGTCAGGGCCCATTGGTGGCCAATGTGTAAATAGTTGGGACTGTCAGTGGTTATTTTTTAAGTTGGGACTATTGGCGGCCAACGAAGGATAGTTGGGATTATTAAAATCCAATATTCCTATATATTAAAGTTACATTTACAATGTACAGATGTATAACTACAAATACAAATTACAAATTTAGGAAAACCTTGTTTATAAACAACATTAGATGTTAACTTTCAACCCACTTTACCCGTTGGAGATAAAATGTAAACAGAATCGACCAGTTCATAGTAAAGAAAAGTGGTCTGATCGAGTAAAAATATGCATCTTATAATGGTAGAAAAGGAAAATAATGAATGGAATAAAAGCTTAATTACCTCTGCATTCAATTTGGATTTCTATTTGCATACAACTTCCTCCCTGTTGCAAACTGTATTAAATTTTATAATAAAAAATATAAGAAGTATGGCTTTACTGGGGGCCTCGCATAGAGAAGGCGTGGTGTGATTTGGAAAACGTAAAGGTTGAATCCCCGATGTAGGGATCGGAACCATTGTTCACAAGATGAAACTTCCAGAAAAAGATCAGTAGTGATCGCGACACATTCATGTGTATAGTCTTTAGAGGAGTCTGACTCAAGGAACAGTCGTTGTTCCCACAAATAAGATTCACGTCAATGACAAACGACAAAATTAATATAGAACCTGTTAAGGTTACGGACCAAGAGTCCACAAGACACAGAAAAGACGTAATCGAATTACTTGAGTACGATAGAATTCATATCATGACCCAGAGTTACATGGGAACATAAAGGCAAATTTTAAATCTAAGTGACCACATTTGATTCACAACTCCCCTGCGACCGATGGCATCGCTTGAATTTCGGGACGAAATTCTTTTAACGGGGGGAGACTGTGACAACTGTCACTTTTCCGTACACTAATTGAATAGTAATCTGTGCTTAAATAATTGTGCAAGATCTAGTTTACAAGACAAATGAATTTTTTATTACTGTTATATACATACAATGGCATTTCATGATACAAGACTTTATTCGTTGCTACATGCAACACGAGATAGTTTTAATGATACACAGAACAGAATTAGCACCGTTACCAGACAAACTAAAAATGCTGACGAAGTTAAGTACATAGACAGACACTATTTTGAGGCCCAGTATGAGCCAGAGATGACGTATTACACTAGTATAGTGTGTAGGGAAGTAAGGACCACAAAACTGCATGCCTAAGTGATAGACAAAGTGCCGGAAAGTGCCTAAAACCCACTTAAAGTGCAGAATTCTGCACAAATCAGCAAAAATTCAGCTTTTAATAAGCTAGTAATGTGCAAAAACATGGCAAAATGGTCCTGTATGCTTTCCTAAGTGTCGGGAATTAAAAGTGTCACAAAAGGGTACTTAAAAATCACTATACGGAATAACTTAGCACTTTAACGGATCGGTATATAACCGAACAACCGGACATTACCCGGAACACCAAAATTTTGCCAGATACATTGTTTTAATATTTTTGAACTAGTTATGGTCCCCGAATACCCCAACACACTATATAATGTGCCATACACATAAAATACTAGATATTACACTTAACCTCCTAACCATTTACCTACTTACCATTACAAGTTACATTTACCCCCCCCCCCCTTTTCTTGTCTACGGCCCAACTCCAAGATTTCAAAATCTCTACTAAATCCCATCTTGATATTACTTTGATTTTATTAGATATTGCTTGGATATTCCTAGATTTATTTAGATCTTCCTTGGATCTTACTTGATATTATTAGATATGGTTCAAACTTACACAAGACCCCCCTCCCCCTTCCTACTTACGGTCACTTGTGGCCCCACCATATCCCATTAGATTTCCTTCTATATTTTCTTTAGATACTTGCTTGATTCACTTGCCATAATATTGAGTAAGAAAGATATAAGTCTGGGTCTTGGATTCAAAGATCATTGCATATCTCACGAACTCACCCCACTCCCTCAAACTCTCTCTCTCCCTCTCGGCTCTACCTAGTGCCGCCACCACCACCACCTTGCAACCACCATTCACCCATTTTCAAGCTCATTCCAAGTACTAGAAAGTGTTACATGGAGCTTGGTGCTTGAAGAACTTGAAGAACCTTCATCCATTGCTTTTATCATCCATTTTCATCAGCTTCATTAGCTTCTTGTTCCTGAAGATTCTGAAGCCTCCACTTGAACATGTCTTTCATTAACTCCAATTTTGAGTCTATTTCTGTGTTGGTACAAGTGGCGTTATGCAATTCTTCCATGAAACCAAGACCCTGCTTTGTCATGATGTTTTCTAGCCAGTAGACTTCCTGCTCTCCGCTATCGTATGTAACGGTCACCATATTTGTTTCATCATCAAAACGCCATGATGTCATGACAGGGTCCGGCTTCACATCTGCTTTGATTGGTCCAAATTTCCTAGTTAATGCTTTCATAAGCATATGTGTTTCATGGCATTCGTTGTCTAGAGCGATGCCAAGGGATAAGATTCCCCTCTGTACCTCTTCTTCCATCTTCAGAATTTCCCTGACCGTCTTAACATACACCCTCCTTCTGTTGTCAAAACGGAGGACGAATCGCCTGATTGCCAGAGTGTATCTCCACGAAACGATTGTTGCCATTTTTGGAGTTTTGGTTAAGTTGGCGTTTTTGGTTAAAGATGTTTTTGCAGAAATGGATAGATTTAAGTGTTTATGGAAGCTATGTTTTACCTCGTTTATATAATGATGTTTTTGGCGCGTAATTTAGGAGGGAATTTCTTCTAATAAATGTTAATAACTGAAATTCAGTTACTGTATTGTTTCATCTTCCTATAATATCCAACGCGTTTTATCACTAATTTTTGGCATTTTTCTTAATGGCGTTTTATTTTTTTTTAATGGCATGTTATCATTTGATGGCGTTTTGAATATGAGCGGTAAAAGACCCTTTTACCCTTAATGAAACGCGTCCCACATAATAAAATTGATGTTATTTACGAAAACGCCACCGCACAATCTAGTCCATGGATTGTTTTGATCGGACGACCCATAAGCGTTCTCACCGTTCTCACACTTTTCACCGTTTTCTCTAAATCCTGACCCTATATATATATATATATATATATATATATATATGTATATAATGGAAGTATCTATAGAAAACCCTTATAATTTAGAAAACTTGGGAAACTCTAACCTCCCGAATTTTTTTACACATGTTATATACATGTTTTTAAGGGTTTTGGGCAAAAAAATAAATAAATAAAAAAGCGCCGAGTGGATACTTAAAAAAATAAACAAATTTATGGGGTAACATATGTCAGACGAATGAACATATGTTACACCAAAACTTGTTTATTTTTTTAAATATCTACTCGGCGTTTTTTTGCCCAAAACCCTTAAAAACATGTATATAACATGTGTAAATTTTTTCAAAAAAAAATTCTGGAGCTTTGAGTTTCCCGGGTTTTCTATACATCGTTCCCCTATATATATATATATATATATTCATGATCAAATACAAAGGATAAAATAAATAAGGGTAAGAAGGTTTCTAGTCCATTGATCTTAGATTTGGAGGGTTGAGATTAGTTGTAGGGAAAAGAAGATAATAGAAGGGCATAAAGGGAATCCTATATTTATGGATTTTCTCTCCCCACATGCAAGGCACATGCCAATTCCCC
This sequence comes from Helianthus tuberosus, assembly GCA_030545235.1. Lineage (NCBI taxonomy): Eukaryota > Viridiplantae > Streptophyta > Magnoliopsida > Asterales > Asteraceae > Helianthus > Helianthus tuberosus. Next base: position 136,712,617 of record CM060385.1, on the reverse strand, counting down.
CATCGATTTAAAACGTCCATAACTTTTTCATACGATATTTAAATAAAAAAATTTCACCATAATAACGAGTGTTTTTTTATCTTTAATATGAGTACCATATATTCATATAAAAATAAAAGAAAATTTTTCATTTTTACTGGGTTTTTTCGCATTGTATTAAAGGTTCAGTTCATTGTGTCTTTTAATTGGGTTTTGGTCATTACGTTTTAGTAGAGTTTCTATACATTGTGTTATTATCAAAACCTATAACACAATGTTAATTTGGGTTCTATCCATTGCGTTTTTATAAGAACCTATAACACAATATATGACACAATGAAGATGGTGTTATATTTGGGGTTTCTATAAATTGTGTTATTAGTTCAGGCCATTGTGTTTAATATGTTTTCTATTGTGTTTTAATAATTTGTTCAATTTTTTTTATTATCTTGTTTATTGTGTTTTAGTTTGTTGTGTATTGTGTTTTTAATTTGTTTTCTATTGTGTTTTTACTGCTCTCCATTGTGTCTTTTATATGCTGTCATTAATTGTGTCTTTTATCTGTTGTCATCAATTGTATTTTTATTTAGTCTGATATTTATTGTGTTATACGTTATCGCCATTGTGTTATACGTTATGGTTATTGTGTTTTAGTATGTTATCCATTGTGTCTTTATCTGTTGTCATTGATTGTGTTTTTGATCTACTTTACATTGTGTTTTACATCATGTCCATTGTGTAACATGTAACTGGGTTTTTGATTTTTTTTTTTGAAAAATATAACAATATGGTACTCATATTAAAGATAAAAAAACGCTCGATTTTATGGTATATTTTTTTAAAAAAACAAATAATGTAAAAAAAAGTTACGGACGTTTAAAAATGGGGGGGGGGGAATAGCATGTGACTTGCATGTGCATATTCTCTTTCCTCTTGTAGACAAAATTACCATTTCCATTTAATTCCTCCTAGGACACTTGTCACTCTCTGGTGGCTTCTTACCATTCTTATTTTTAAATCCTTTGTATTATAACTCAACCCATATATATATATATGTATATATATATATGATTAGTTTCAAGAGTGAACAACTTTTTGAGAATGAACTAATGTTGGCCCTTGATCATTTTTTGTATTAAAAGGGTAAGATTGACATTAGCCAAGTATTTTTAATTAAAATCCCTTAATTTTCTCATTTCTTAACTCTCTCTCTCTCTCTCTCTCTCTCTCATTTTTAATTATTTCTCCATTATTTTAATTATAAGAGATTGAAGGGCTTTAAATTTTGGTAAACCATCATGGATTACCACATTATCATTCAAGAAGATGATAAAGATAAAGATAAAAATATTACAGATATTCTTATCACTCAAGAAGATGATAAAGATAAAAATATTATTTTTTTTCAAATGTTTTTTTTAAATATTCTATTTACAAATTATTTTATTTTCAAATATTTGTAGCACTCATTTCTTTATCCATAGATTTTGTTTTAGTTTTTTTTTCAGTCGTTAATATTTAAAAAAAAATTACACCGTATTAACGAGCATTTCATTCTCTTTAATTCGAGCAGCCTATTGCTATAGTTTTCTTTAAAAAATTACATGAATTTGAATACCTATTACTCCATTACGTGATTTTGAATACCCAGCACATGACTACGTGATTTTGAATATCCATTAGTCCATTACGTGATTTTGAATACCTAACACACGACTAAGTGATTTTGAATACCCATTATGTGATTACAGATTCAACATGAACCATTACGTGATTACACATTCAATATAAATCGATTACTTGATTACATATTCAATAGGTTTTGTTATAACTAATGTTATTACAGTTAAGCTTATAATGTAATCACTCAGTGTGGTTTCACGTAAAATATACTATTATGAAATCATGTAATCACGAAATAAGTATTCAAAATCACGTAGTCACACAATAATACATAGTCAATTATTGTTACGTAATTACGTAATGAATTAGGTGTTGTTTGTTTTTAAGAGGTAAGATGTCTTAAGCCTGCGGACCACATCTGCAGACATCTGTAGAAGACGAGGTGGACCAAACCTCTACAGTCTGCAAGAAGAAGGTTGTTTGTTTTTTAACGTATGTAGACTTCTAAAATAAACTGGTGGTGGTGTATGGACGACAGTGGTGGGTGGTGGACGGTAGTTGTGATAGATGGTGGTGGTAGTGATGGACGGTGGTGGTGGTGATGGACGGTGGTGGAGGTGATGGACGATGGTGGTGGTGGATGGTGGTGGTGGGTGGTGGTGCTTAACCCTCTACAGACCTTATAAGATCTAAGAAGTGGCTGGGCCAAGTCTGCACTAATAAGAGGTTGCTCATATGTTTTTTTTAATGAAACATTTTCAGAAAAACAAACAGTCTGTAGACGGCAATGTTTGCGCGACACAGACAGAAAAGGCTACGTTGATCTTTTAAAAAAACAAACACCACCTAAGTGTTGTTTCACATACTATAGTGAAATCACGTAATCACAAAATGAGTATTCAGAATCACGTAATCACTTAATGGGTATTCAAAATCATGTAAATTTTTTAAAGAAAACTATAGCGATAAGCTGCTCGAATTAAAGAGAATTAAATGCTCGTTAATACGGTGTAATTTTTTTGAAAAAAATATTAACATATGAAAAAAGTTAAAGCCGTTTGAAAATCAGGGGGAGTTTCAGCGAGAAAGGACCAAAATACGTTTTCTCTATTTGTTTCTTCAATTGTTTGAACCTCATAATTACAAAAATGTCACCACCTAGTTTTGAGCCATTGATCTTGGGAGATCAATGGTTGAGCTTGTCTCCAACACTTCGTACAGGAATTCCCTCTTGTACATGATCTCTTATCTATCTATATATATATATATATGGGTCGGTTAACGTACAATATTCCTTAACGTACGATGCGTATGAGATGAAATTACGCACGTTATAAAATTCAAATACCCTAATCACGCATGTTGATAAACCATAATCACACATGAACATAATCACGCATGTATAAAATCAGAAATCACGCATGGGGTAAAATCCTAATCACGCATGTTATAAAACTAATTACGCATGTTATAATTTCATATCGTACATATTGTACGTTAGGGGATATTGTATTTTTCACTTTCACTATATATATATATATATATATGAGATAAATATTAAAAGGTGTGGTATTTGTATAAGGATACAATTTCTAGTACTAGTATAAATACAAGGGTATTGGGTTAGACCAATGGATAAAATCAGATTTTGAGAACCACCACATCACTTACCACTAGGGATGAGCATGGTACCTGTTCGGTACCGAAAGTACTAGTACCGAAAAATTGGGAAAAATGGCACCGGTACCAAATACACCGGTTCGGTACCGGTACCGGTATTTACCCGTAAATACCGGTACCGAAAAACAGGGAAAATGGGTACCGGTACCCGGTACCAAATGCTCATCCCTACTTACCACCTACCACCTACAACCCCCGACCACCCTTTGTCTATCACACCCCTTTCTAAGGCGGAAGCACGAGGTGTGATCCTGAAAGGTTCTCATTGCATACGAATGGTAAACATACTACATGCTCGTAAAATAACTCCAAATGCCATTAACATTACATAATTAAAAACATAACATAAGTTAAGTGTTTACATCACAAGATAACATTTTGTCTGAAAAGTTTACAACTTTATTTAAAGACTAACATCAAGGTTTTGATTCTTATATCCACACAAGATGGAATATAATAACCAATTCCCACAAAACAGGAATCGGAGTCTTAACACGACATGGCTAAATCAGAAGCGACATCCTAGAGCAAGAGTAAGACCTCACGCACATCCACTTTAGTTACCTGAAATACATGTGAGTTTTGGAAAATCGTCAACATAATGTTGGTGTGAATTCATGTAGTTTTGTGTAAACATTTAAGCATTCATTGTAGAAAACATGGTATGTAATTGTACTAAAATAAGTACTTCTGTAAATGTAAGGAATACGAGATCGCTAATGGTTCGCGAGGCCACTAACATATGTAACGACATAGGAAGCATCCAAACCATAGGCATTTTTACTTGTCGATTCACGACTAGAGACACAAAAGCACTGCTTGGTAAAAGAGTGGCCAAGAGTGTGGTTGCCTGAAACCCATTAGATCTAACCTTTTGTTTCGCGGTCTTGGTATGTAACTGATTAATGGTGCTTATGGCACCCTATACGTCACATGATCTATAGTATCATTCCTTAGTTTTTGTATTCTACATACCATAGCACATGTATTTTCCCCAAATTTAGAAAACAAGTAAAAGTTTAAAAGTGGGGACATGAACTCACAACTTTGCGTATCCTGCGCCGTGAACTTCACTGGTTGGTTTTGTAGCGTCGTGACCTATATGTGTTCTATTAATGTTAGTCACTAGACTTGTATTACACAAGTACAAGTCACCATCTTTTGTTTATGTATATGTTCTTTGTACGTTCAATCTTTATGAGGGTCGTGCCCTTGTTTGTCGGGTCTTGCCCGTTGAGTACATATTGTTTATTTGTAAATATATATTTTCCTTCTCAAATATATATCCATTTATAAAGTCTTTCTCAAGGTAATAAGTGTTAAAAATAATTTATATTTTTAACCTTTCATGTGTATTACTTATATTATTCTCCAAAAATAAATATAAGTATTTTGTGAAATAGTACTTTCAATATTATTTTTGTACAAGTATTCTTAGGAAAGTATACTTGTATTTTTATGTGAATACTTGTGTATTTTGTATTTTTCACCAAAAATCATTATTTTGATTTTTATTACTTTCCGGAATTATATCTCTTAAAAATAATATATTTTTAAGACTTGTATGAAATATATATATTTTGTCATGCTATAAAATATATATATGGTTATTCGTGATATTCACCCGATTTTTGTATAAATTCCAATACTTGGTATAGGTTATATATTTTTGTCCAAAAATATATATTTAAGTCCATAGTGTCCAAATTCAATAATATGTTAAGGAATATATTTTCATAAATATATTTTCTTGTATTTGTCCATGTATTTCCTTGTGAGGAATTTTGTATACTTGTATACTTATGTATTCTCATGTATTTGTATGTGTATTTTTGTATTTATACTACATGGGAGTATTTAGTGTATTTTTAAGTCCTTAATACACTACTACATATATTACACAAAATATACACTTAGCACAAAAATTTGGTGATCACTAAATATATATATATATATATATATATATATATTTTCCTAAAAATATACATACTTAATATGAGTTTTAACTTGAAGAAATCACCATTTCTTAACTTGAAATTTTACACAAAAATTAGGAAAACCTTGGTAAATATTTTTAGGTGAATTTTTAGGAAATAAGTTTCACCAAAACTTATATTCTTCTAAGTGTCAAAATTTTATAAAAATTTTGACATGGTTTCCCCTAAAAATGGAGGTTTCCCATGTTTTCAAAACATGTGTTTATTTTCTTTTCAACACCAAAAACAATTTTCAACAATAATCATCAACAACATACACTAATTTTTCCATATGAAACATCATGGTGAACTTGATTCTTGTTAAAAATGTGTAGTCTTTTAGATCTACATTTTACATAAGATGATCTTTCCAAAAATAAGTGTTTTTGAGTATTTTAACAAACTTTTTATGAAACTTTATTTCATTAACCAACTCATCCATGAGTTTAATGATCTTTAAAGTTTGTAAATCATGTTCTAAAACCACTTTTATGTTTATTAGAAAGATCATTATTTTTAACATCATGTTTAACCATGGATCTTTCAAGATCCATGCTTAATAACTTTAGATCTTTCATAAACAAGCTTTATGTTAACTTTTTAACAAACTTTCCATGAGTTTTAGTCTCAAAAATTAATTCTACACACACTTTATTACTTCATAATTACAAGATTATGCATAAAAATTCATATTTCAAGTTCACATAATGCTTTATATGTTCATCTTCAAGTTTAACCATGGATCCTTCAAGATCAATGCTTAAACTTGTTAGATCCAAGCTTTAACATACTTGATCTAAACATAAACACAAGATATAACATCAACAACTTCATTACATACACTAAAATTTCATGTAATCACTTGATTTCTTCATAAATATGTTAGATCTTCTCATTTTTAACTTTAAAAGTTAAGTTGTTTAGATGGTGAAACTTGTACATAACATAAACATGACTAATTTTAGTGATCAAGAAGCTTACTACTAGCTCTAATGGCTAGGGAAGTGGCACAAGAATGAAGATGATGAACAAGGAAGAAATCAAGTGGGTAAAAGCTCCAAAGTGAGGTCCTTCCACTTCTAGCACCTTACACCATCTTCGATAAGCTTCTTACACCTCCTAGTGACCTTGGATCAAGAGATTGAAGCTTGAAAATGGTGATGTGTGTGTGGGGGTTGTGAGCCGAGAGCAAGAAGAACAAGGGGGAAGAAGATGAAGTGTTTATGAGATGTAGGACAATATGTTCTCCTTATGGTTCTTTATAAAGACTACTTCCAACAATAATCTTCTTTAGATATTATATGCACCAATTTAGGGGACAAGATCAAATAAAATAATTAAAAGTGAAGTGGGGCCCATAGGGGCTGGCCATGGTGAAAGGGGGGGGGGGGGTAAAGTGTAAAATTTGGGAAGTTAGGGGATTAAAGTGCAAACGAGGGGGTTTAAGTTAGTTTAAGTGTGTTTAGATGTTTTTATGATTTCTAAGGTGTTCTAGCACCAATACTAGTTTATTATCATAAAAACATTACTTCTTGTCAAATTTTGATGTCCCGGTTATTGTCCGGTTGTTCGGTTCGTTACGGTTCGTTAAAGTGCTGAATTGCGCAGTTTCACTAGGTATGAAGCACCTTTTGTGGCAGTTTCAATTCCCGACACTTTGTAAGTTATACTAGACAATAAAACATAAATTCTACCTGATACTAATGTGTTAAAAACTGATTTTAGCTGAATTAGTGCTGATTTATGCAGGATTCTGCATTTAAAGTGTGTTTCGGGTGCTTTTTAGTGCATAGTTTAGCTTCCGGAAAGTTTATATGTTAACCCTTGTATCCACACTTGGGTCTTAATGTATTTTAGATGTTGGACCTACTCCTAGGCCCTAATTCTAATATCTGACTGCTTCCTGCAGATTTGCTGACACAGTGTGTCTTACTGGTGAGTTTACTAGTCTTTCTGACGCAAGCTTAAAGTAATGCATAAAGCAATATTTGAAGTATAAAACGTGCATGAATTCACATGTATAGCAAGTAATCAGACAATGTTGACATTTAAGCACATAATTGCAGATAATAAATAATAATTAAAATTGTACGGAAATTACCAGTTTTGTGCCAGTTGTCACAGTCCCCCCCCCCCCATTAAAAGAATTTCGTCCCGAAATTCAGGCTGAGTTATCTCCCACAGAAGCTTTCTCGAATAGATGGGGGTACTTGGCTTTGAACCGGTCTTCACGTTCCCACGTGTACTCGGGTCCATGCTTAGAGTTCCAACGTACTTTGACAAGCTTAATGCGACTTCTCCTTGTTTTATGGATCTTCTAATCCGTTACCTCAACAGGTTGTTCTGTAAATCGGAGTGTGTCGTCGATATGCACCTCATCCGCGGGGATGATAACTGTTTCTTGGGTTGGACTCTTTTTGAGGTTGGACACATGGAAAGTATCATGTACTCCGTTAAGTTCTTCCGGTAATTCCAAATTGTACGCCACGGTACCAATTCTTTCCAAGATCTTGAATGGTCCAATGTATCGTGGATTCAACTTTCCACGCTTTCCGAACCTTGCTACACCCTTCCAAGGTGAGACTTTCAATAGAACTTTGTCTCCCACCTCGAATTCTAAGGGTTTCCGTCTTTTATCAGTGTAGCTCTTTTGTCGATCACGAGCCACCTTAATGCGCTCTCGGATCTGTATGATCTTGTTGGTTGTCTCTTGAACAAGTTCAGGACCAATCAGCTGCTTGTCTCCAGCGTCTGCCCAACACAATGGCGAGCGACACGTGCGGCCATATAGAGCTTCGAACGGTGCGGCTTTTATACTCGTATGGTAGCTGTTATTATAGGAAAACTCAACTAAAGGTAGATGAGTATCCCAGCTACCGCCTAGGTCCATAACACATGCGCGAAGCATATCTTCTAGTGTTTGTATGGTCCGTTCGCTCTGGCCGTCTGTTTGCGGATGGAAGGCCGTGCTTAGATCTAGCTAAGATCCAAAGGCCTCCTGGAAGGATTGCCAGATCCTTGAAACAAAACGTCCATCTCTGTCTGAAATAATCGAAATAGGCACTCCATGACGTGCCACTATTTCCTTAAGATACAGCTCAGCAAGCTTTCCGGTGCTATCCTTCTCTCGGATGGGTAAGAAATGCGCAGATTTCGTCAATCAATCAACTATCACCCATATCATATCATGCCCCCTAGGGGTCATGGGTAATTTGGTTATGAAGTCCATTGAGATTTGTTCCCACTTCCACATGGGTATCTCGGGTTGTTGTAGTAGGCCAGATGTCTTCTGATATTCGGCCTTGACCTTAGCACAGGTTAGGCACTTCCCAATATAAACAGCAACGTCGCTTTTAAGCTTCGACCACCAATAGTATTCTTTCAAGTCTTGATACATCTTGTCCGATCCTGGGTGGATCGAGTATCTCGACTTGTGAGCTTCATCAAAGATGACTTCTCGAATACCGCCATAGAGCGGAACCCAAATGCGCCCCATAAAGTATAAGGTTCCCTCTTCGTTTGGCACCAATTTCTTCTCCATACCTCGGAGATATTCAGCTCTACGATTCTCTTTCTTAAGGGCTTCTTGTTGGGCTTCATGAATGCGTGCAGTGAGATTTGTTCGAATAGTCATTTCCAATGCTTGAACCCTTAGTGTCTTAACCCTTTCCTTTTGACTTAACGCGTCTGCTACTACGTTAGCCTTTCCAGGATGGTACTTAATCTCACAATCATAATCATTTAGCAACTCAACCCATCGTCGCTGACGCATATTCAATTCCTTCTGATCGAATATGTGCTGCAAGTTTTTGTGATCAGTGAAGATTGTACATCGAGTACCATATAAATAATGTCACCAGATCTTCAAGGCAAACACTACCGCGCCTAGCTCCAGGTCATGAATGGTGTAATTCTTCTAATGAACTTTCAACTGTCTCGATGTGTAGGCGATGACCTTTTGGCGTTGCATAAGCACGCAACCCAAACCTTGACGCGAAGCGTCGCATTATACCACGAAGTCTTTGGTGCCTTCGGGTAAAGATAGTATCGGTGCATCACATAGCTTGCTTTTGAGAAGTTGGAAGGCTTCTTCCTGTTTATCACCCCAGTCGTACTTCTTGTCCTTCTGCATATGGGAAGTTAGCGGTTGAGCTATCTTGGAGAAGTTCTCGATAAATCTGCGGTAATAGCCCGCTAATCCCAAAAATTGACGAACTTCAGTTGGAGTTTTGGGGGCTTCCCAATTCTTTATCGCTTCTATCTTTGCTGGGTCAACATGAATACCCTTCTCGTTCACAATGTGACCAAGGAACTGTACTTCGCGAATCCAGAATTCGCACTTTGAGAACTTTGCATAAAGCTTCTCTTTCTTCAGTAGTTCCAGAATGGTCCTAAGGTGTTGCTCGTGCTCTTCTTTCGATCGTGAATAAATCAGAATTCATCAATAAATACAATCACGAATTTATCGAGATATGGTTTGAAAACACAATTCATCAGATCCATAAATACTGCTGGCGCGTTCGTCAATCCAAACGGCATCACTAGGAACTCATAATGCCCATAACGTGTCCTGAACGCAGTCTTCGGTATGCTTTCTTCTTGGATCCTTAACTGATGATAGCCAGACCGAAGGTCGATCTTGGAATAGTAGCTCGATCCTTGCAACTGATCGAATAAGTCGTCAATCCTCGGTAGTAGATACCGATTCTTGACAGTGAGCTTATTCAATTCTCTATAATCGATACACATCCGCAGGGTTCCATCCTTCTTCATCACGAACAAAACTGGAGCTCCCCAAGGCGAGAAGCTCGGCCTTATGAACCCTTTATCCAATAACGCCTGGAGCTGTGTAGATAATTCTTGCATCTTGGATGGCGCAAGTCGTTAGGGTGCCTTGGCTACAGGAGTGGCGCCTGGAACCAAGTCTATATGGAATTCGACTTGTCGTTGCGGAGGTAGTCCTGGAAAATCTTCGGGAAAAACATCAGGAAATTCCTTCACCACAGGAATGTCTTCGAGTTTCGGCTCCTCGGCCTTTTTATCTACCACGTGCACCAGGAATGCAACACATCCTTTCCTTAAGCACTTTTGCGCCTTCATACAATTGATGATTCGCAGAGGCGTGTCTCGTTTCTCTCCATGTACGATGAGAGTTTCATCATTCGCAAGAGGGATGCGAATAATTTTCTCATGACAAACAACTTCAGCCTTATGCTTGGACAACCAGTCCATCCCGACCACCACATCGAAGCTACCCAATTGAACAGGTAAGAGGTCGATACTAAATCTTCGCTCACCAAGTTCTAATGTACAACCCCTAACAACTTCTCCTGATTCAACAAGTTTACCATCGGCTAGTTCTTTGGAGTAAGGAATATCTAATCTACTAGATTTTATTCCAAGCATACGTTTAAATTCCATAGACATGAAACTATAATCGGCACCAGTGTCAAATAGTATGGATGCAAAGTGATTGTTAACGAGAAACGTACCGGTGACCACATTAGGGTTCTCGCGTGCGTTCCTTGCTCCAATCACAAATGCTCGAGCCTGAGCATTGTTTTCCCTTGGGCAATCTTTCTTGAAATGCTCCTTGCTACCATATCCGAAGCATCCTTGGTTCTGCCCAGTTCCATTACCATTTCGGTTACCATTACCATTGCCATTTCCAGCACCATTTCCATTACCAACACCGTTTCGGTTTCCATTCCCGTTCCTATTACCACTTCTATTTCCTTTTCCCCAACAGTTATTGGTGCGGTGACCCAGTTTTCCACACTTGTCACATTTTGGAATGCGACAAACTCCTTCATGATGATGCTTGCACTGATTACATTTAGGCATAGTGCCCTGGTATCCTCTGGTGGGAGCGTCATTCATAGTTGCAAGGGCTTTTGCCTCCTTAGGCGGGTTGGGGTCACGTTTCTTGTTGCTGGTGCCCTTGTTGTTGTTATGCGTTGCTTGATTCAGACTCGAATGCTTCCTCTTTTTGTCACCAGATGACTTAGCATGCATCTCGATCTTCTCAGTAGGTTTCAGCGACAACTTCTTCATACGGACATCATCCTCAGTAAGGCTGACAGCCAGAGTTACAGCCTGAGTGATCGTTGTGGGTTTGGCCACAGTCACCATGCTGCGAAATTCCGTAGCCAATCCCTAGATGTAGCGCTCAATGCGCTTAAATTCGGGAGTCACCAGATAGGGGATCACTCTTGACAAATCATGGAACCTTCGAGTATAACCAACAATGTCCGCACCTTCCATGGATAAGTTCCAGAACTCAGTCTCCAACCTTTGGAGTTCAGCACGAGAGCAATACTTCTCTCTCATACTTTCCTTCAACTCATCCCAAGACATACCATACGCTGCATCACCAGGGTTTAGACTTGAAAATTCCACCAAGTCAAAGCCTCATCAACAAACAATCCAGTAACAAAAGTGACTTGCTGGTCTGCGGTACACTTGCTCATGCGGATAGTGGAATCAGTCTTCTCCGTCCAGCGTACGAAAGCCACTGCACCTCCAGTGTCGTCATAGTTCAGTCGCTTGCAGTCGAGAAACTGCTTGAAGGTGCAGCCTGGAATTAATCCAACCAATTCACATGTGACCAATTAATGAAACAATGAAAGAAGACCGTTCATAAATTTCATCATGTTTTAGCAAATCAGCTTAAGGTTACCTTGAGTTGGGTTTCCTCCAGATGAATCTCCATTCCCATTACGTCTAGTACCGCCTGATCCTGCACTGTGTTCAGTACGGTTTGCCTCGTACTGGGCGATAGCTTCGGAAATCCTTTCTTCCAGCAGTGAGTTCAGTTCCTCAGCAGTCCTCGACATCGGAGGAAGAGGGATGAGGGGAATATGAGGTGTGAGTGGGTGTAGCTAGGACCGTAGAGGAGACATCATCAGTAGGATATGCCTCTAGGCCAACGGTCCAAAGTGCAGTTGAAGTAACTGACTCCTTAGGGTCGGAATCAGAAGGGATATCAACAACCGGCACAACAGACTGACCAACCCCCAAAATATCAATCGTCGAAGACTTCTCCATTGCCAAGATCGTCGTCGAGGTGCTCCACCTCAATCACGGGAATGCCAAAATAAACATCCAGATCATCAATGAACGGCCAATCCCCAGCAGGGATGGCGGCAAAAGGAATAGCATGAATGGGAATAGGCTCAATGAGGTGTTCACCATCGGGATGTCCGATGATCAGCTGGCCATGGAGGGGTAAAGGTAAAGCTAAGACATCGTCGAGATCATCATCATCGGTTATCATCTCAGGGTCGGCCTCGAAGTCAGACGTGAACGTCTCCTGTGCTGAAGAAATCTCGTCGTCAGAGGCAATCATCATCGGGTCACTTCCTTCAGATGGGCTGCTGCTTTCGGACGATGACATGTGTACCTGTAATATTTTATTCATGGTATATGTATATATATTAATTATTACTTTATTAATATACAAATAATTATACACATTGTTGCAAGTAATTCCTAGTTAAAGACAAGTGCTACTCCAGTGCACCCTAAGTCTCGTAGTGTCCTTACTTGACTCTTCGAAAACAGTTTCAGGTAGTGGATGTCGCGGAAAGTTTTATGAAATCAAAACTTTTGAAAAATTGTTTTCGTGATAGGATCCTAAAGATTGTAGTCTAGACTCGAGAAGGAATCCTGGTTCACTACAATCGCAGCTCTGATACCAATCTTCACACCCCTTTCTAAGGTGGAAGCACGAGGTGTGATCCTGAAAGGTTCTCATTGCATACGAATGGTAAACATACTACATGCTCGTAAAATAACTCCAAATGCCATTAACATTACATAATTTAAAACATAACATAAGTTAAGTGTTTACATCACAAGATAACATTTTGTCTGAAAAGTTTACAACTTTATTTAAAGACTAACATCAAGGTTTTGATTCTTATATCCCACACAAGATGGAATATAATAACCAATTCCCACAAAAACAGACATCGGAGTCTTGACACGACATGACTAAAACAGAAGCGACATCCTGGAGCAAGAGTAAGACCGCACGCACATCCACTTTAGTTACCTGAAATAAATGTGAGTTTTGGAAAATCGTCAACATAATGTTGGTGTGAATTCATGCAATTTTGTGTAAACATTTAAGCATTCGTTGTAGAAAACATGGTATGTAATTGTACTGAAATAAGTACTTCTGTAAATGTAAGGAATACGAGATCGCTAATGGTTCGCGAGGCTACTAACATATGTAACGACATAGGAAGCATCCAAACCATAGGCATTTTTACTTATCGATTCACGACTAGAGACACAAAAGCACTGCTTGGTAAAAGAGTGTGGTTGCCTGAAACCCATTAGATCTAACCTTTTGTTCCGCGGTCTTGGTATGTAACTGATTGATGGTGCTTATGGCACCCTATACGTCACATGATCTATAGTATCATTCCTTAGTTTTTGTATTCTACATACCATAGCACATGTATTTTCCCCAAATTTAGAAAACAAGTAAAAGTTTAAAAGTGGGGACATGAACTCACAACTTTGAGTATCCTGCGCAGTAAACTTCACCGGTTGGTTTTGTAGCGTCGTGACCTATACGTGTTCTATTAATGTTAGTCACTAGACTTGTATTACACAAGTACAAGTCACCATCTTTTGTTTATGTATATGTTCTTTGTACGTTCAATCTTTATGAGGGTCGTGCCCTTGTTTGTCGGGTCTTGCCCGTTGAGTACATATTGTTTATTTGTAAATATATATTTTCCTTTTCGAATATATATTCATTTATAAAGTCTTTCTCAAGGTAATAAGTGTTAAAAATAATTTATATTTTTAACCTTTCATGTGTATTACTTATATTATTCTCCAAAAATAAATATAAGTATTTTGTGAAATAATACTTTCAATATTATTTTTGTACAAGTATTCTTAGGAAAGTATACTTGTATTTTTATGTGAATACTTGTGTATTTTGTTAGGCCGTTTATCAGGATCTGTTCGAGTAGAACGTGGCTGGATCGATCAGAATCAAGGTGCGGAATCCCGTGATTATGTCACAGAATGAACAACAACAAGTTCAACGTTTAATCCGTCTGCTTTCTATAGAAGAATGTGAAAGTACAATTGTTCCGATAGAAACACAGACTGGCAGAGCTTCGCTATCAAGTTCAGCAAAAGTTCTTTCTAACTAACACTAGCTAGCTATTTATAGGCAACAACCAGGGAGAGTTATAAGTGTCACCCGATCGGATGGTCTTCCGATCGGATGGCCATCCGATCGGATGACATTTGTCGTCCGACGGATTTCACTTTTACATTATCGCACCGTTCCCTGAGTTGTCGTTACACAAACATACATACAATTACATACATATACAAAATGACATACACAGCACAAAATAAGACTCGATGCAGACGGAAGCTACAGACATATGTACTAACAGACTCCCCCTTGGATGTAGCTGTAGTTCCTTCAGGCATAGCCTTCAATCCTTCCTGCTGCGTCTTCTTTCTTTAGCCCTCTGCCTTCTCTGTTATGCCTTTTCTTCCAGCATCTTTCGCCTCAGAGGCCTTCCAACTTCATTCCAGTACTTTCGGTACTCTGGATAACATCACGCTTCCTATCCCAATGAGGGATCTTGTTTTCTTCCTTTTCAATAGGTGTCTGGTCCGTTGGAGGAGGTCTCATAAGCTTGTACCTTCCAAGTCTTGCAGCCTTTTCAGCAATTTCTTTGAATTTTTAACTTCTATTGTACTTCTTCAAGAATTCATCAATCTCCAAGTCTCTCCATTTAGATTTCCAGTATCTCCCAGAGTTGATGTCTTTTACGAAGCACACATCCACAATCTTTTGATACTGCATCGCTTGAACTTTATCTCGCTTCTTGTACACAATCTTGTTTTAGAACAAGCAGTCTATATCTTTCTTTGAATAATTCACAAGCCACATAGGATCCAATATGCTGATCCTTCTAGAAGCTCCAGTGGACTTGTCAAATAGAGAGATCACCGCTTCCGTTGTGCTTTCATTATATAACCAACCTTGAAAATCCTCATGAAAGTCTTGTTCCATTGCACGTAGCGGCATGTTCTTTAAACACCTCGGCGGCTTGATATCCAAAGTGATATCTTTCTCTCCAGACTCCAAAATAGTAACAATCTGTTTTGGAAACTGAGGATTCCAATCTGGAAATCTTGCTTTAGCTTGCAGCTTTATATAATCCCACAAGTGTTGATCATGCTGCTTTACATCCAAACCATAGTAAAACTGCTTTATATTCTTCGTCTGCACTAACTCTTCAACGTCCCACCACGGGAGGGTTTTAATATCTGACAAAAACTTGAAGTATTGAACCCCTTGCTCCTGTCTTATAGCATACACTTGAAGATCTTCCGGATAGCCCCAAGACAAGATATCACCCCATGAGATATTAGCATCATGCGTGAAGTACTGTAGAGGCCTTCTGAACTTCCTTTCCTTCGGCATCACCTTAAACCACTTCTTCCTCTCTTTAGTAAGATTTTCTCTTGGAATGGTTCTCAGAACACCTTCAGTAGTGATCTTTTCCACAATCTTCCTTCTGACTTCGTCTTCATTTTGTTCTTTAAACATTTCAGCGAGAGACGGAAATGTTTCATCAGCACCAGCACAGTGAAATACAGTCTCTTCATCAGACGAATCATATGCTTCTTCAACAAACACATCATTGTACTTATCTGCCTCTTGAGCATATTTGAATTCATATTCTTTTTCAGGCGACGAGGGTATCTCATCTTCAATATCAAACTTAAATTTGCCATCGTCTAACCCCAACTCTTCTAACATTTCTGCCCTTGACCTAGGAACCTCTAACTCCCCCTCAACCCGAGCATGTAAATAAATAACAGTTGGTTGCGTGAGGAATACCTGGTCAGCATGTTGTTTTCCTGATGATGAAGACTCTTGATGTTGATCCTCCTCCTGTTCATTGATCTCGTCATTCATAAAATCTTCTATCTTTTATTGAACAGAAGGATTCACAATTAATAACCCAGACGAGCCTTGATCTTCATCATCATCTTTATCTTTTAAAGGATCATAGTTATCAATCTCATTCAACCAAAAATCCATCTCTTCATCTTCTTTTTCTTCCTTTTCTACTTTCTCTTCTTCTTTCCATCGTAACAATAACGCTTTATGTTCTTTCGACTTCTTTTTCCCTTTGAGCAACTTGCACACGGCGAACAATGTCATCAAAGTTGTAAGATAGAGTAGAAGACTCACCAACAAGCACAAACCCCTATGGATCTACTTCAGCATCCACCATCTCAACATCAGCTTGACTCGAAGAACCTCCAGCTTCTTGAGTCTCAACGATAACTTCTTTCTTTCTTTGTGTTGCTTCCTCAGCCAACCTCCTTTCTCTCTCAATCCTTCGCTCTTCAACCTTTTTTGATTTCAATGTTGTTATAAATAGAATGAACGCCGATGCCCAAATGATGTTCCATCACCGTATATAACATAGTAAGTTGTTCATTCTTCATTGCTTTATCAGCCTTCATTGCTTCCATCTCAAGCTTCATTGCTTTGAATTCATTTGTTGATGCTTCATGAAGTTCACTTATCAACTTATTCAGCGTCTTATTTATATCATTCAGCTTCACATTCTTCACATGCAGATCAGTGATTTCTGTAGATAGTAGCTCAAACAGCTTTGCATTGTCATCAACATCACCTTCCATTTTCTTTAACTTCTTTGCTTGTTTAATCATGACAGACTTTATCTCTTCATTTACTTTTGTCAACTCTTCAAGCTATCTCTTTAACTCATCACGATCTGCCTCAGCCTTAGCTTTTTCCTTCTCAAGCAAACTAACTTTCTTCTCCAAATCTTTTACAGATGCATCATGAAACATATCGAATTCATCACCAAGAATAAAATCATCTTTGTATTCCCCAAGAACATTTGGAAAGTCTTCAAACATATCTGGAAGAACTGTTTTCTTTGGCTGTGAAGATTCACCACTTTCTGGAATAGGTTGATCTTTTGGTGGTGGTGGTGGTGTAGGAACTCTTACTTCAACATAATCATCATCACCAACATTCTTTACAACTTCAGGCTTTTCAACGTTTTGTACTTCCGGAGCCTTAGGAATTTCAACACTTTGTTCTTTCACTGCTTCAGGACCTTTTGAAGATTCCATGTGCTTTTCACTTTTGCCACTTTGACTTTCAGGCATAGAAGCACCACCTTTTCTTGCTCTAACATTCCTTGGAATGATGCCTGTTTGAACTGCTTTTCTCTTTATCCTTAGCTTCTTTTTCTCTTCAACTGTTGGTGTATATGTAGAATCCTCTTCATCAGAACCTTTTCTTTTCTTCTGAGGCTTCTTTTTCAACTGAACCTTTCCACGACCAACCGTTGTCATATCAATCTCTGGCTCTGTCTCAGTAGACTCATCATCAGCATCTTCTGATTCTTCATGAACTACCTCTTCAGGTTGCTTTTCTTTCACACCTTCAGTTTGAACACTTACACTTTGGTCTTTTGCAGTTGTATCTTCAGTAAGCTTTATGTACTGCTCAAATGTTACCTTCGTCAAGTCAATCCCTTCTTGAGATAAATTCGATGGATTCACCACTGGCTCATCTATCAAACTTGATTGGGGTTTCCTTAAAGGCCCTGCAAAACAAGCATTGAAGCATTCATTGGTATAATATAACAATTAAAGATCTAACTTCTCTTATGACTCCCCCTTTCAACTATACCCTTAACAACTATCTTTGGTGTTGGCTCTTTAGGAATAGATACAGCAGGGGATGTCTTAGGAGTTCTCTTCCGTTTCCCGTCTTTCACAAACCAATATCTTAGTTTTTTCTCAACCATTTCCCTCATCTTGTCATCTTCATTCTCAGAATTACTGTTTTCATGTCTCCATGCATCATTTTCTGGAGCAACATATCCTGGATTGTCGATCTTGCAAATCATTCTCCTTGCTCTTGGTTCAGGATCATCTTTCTTTGGATTCTTAGATAATCTGCTCAATGTGTCAGCTGTCATGTTTCGTAGACCTAATACATCATCAGCATCCTTTGGAATGTCTTTAACTAAATCATCTATCAACATCTGGATAAATCTGGGATACATGATGTACTTTCCACTTCCAGCTCCTACATTTTCTACCATATAGTTAAATATCACTTGCGATACATTATATGGCCTGTTCAGCACCAAGCAAGTAACGATATTCATGATATAATCCGATGTTTCATCATAAGCTCCTTTTCGATGTGACAATGCATGTACTACGCAGTGAATCAGGAACTTGTAAGGTGTACTAAACATGGTCTTCAGATATTTTCCGTTCAAGTGTCATGTAAATCCCATTCTGCACCATAGACCCTTGCACAAACATTCAGGAATAATGGTAGGATCACTATCAGAATCTCCTAACTCCAAAACTCTTCTTAAATCACCAACATTGAACTTAATCTCCACATCTATGTCTTGGCCATTCTCATCCTTCTTTCTAACCGCTGAATAAATCATCTTTTCTTTTTCCTCATACCTCACTGAACTCCAAAACCTTCTAACATGTGATTCATACACTACAGTTCTATAGGTTAAGGCTTTACTAATCTTACTCTCCCATAAAAATTTTGCTATCACTTTAAACGGAGTATTATCCGTATAGTGTGCATCCAACAGACAGTAAATGTTGTGAGATTTGTCCCAATCTGATGCCCTTCCCTGCGAAAATATTCAACGTTAACATTTGCACAAGCTTCAAGACATAAGATAAAATATGACAAAATTTTGAATTCTCAAAAATTTTTCGAACTCTGGGAAAATCACTCTTTACAGCACCGAGGATCGGATGGTCATCCGATCGGATTGCCATCCGATCCGATGAACCATCAATCATTAGAGTAATGAACCAGCTGACATGTGTATTTGGATCAGGTGGCCATCCGATCGGATTGTCACTCGATTCATGTGACAATACAGATAGATCCTTTGACAAGTCAACACCTTTTGAGAGTGAATACCATGGATCGGATGACCACCCGATCGGATTGTCACTCGATATTTGACAAGTTTGAACAGTTGATAAAAGTTTTGTCGTTTTGTGATGAGGATCGGATGGTCATCCGATCGGATTGCCACCCGGTCAGATTACCACTCGATCATTTGACAGGTCGGAATCATTGATTGAACAATCATGTCTTTATGTGCTAGGGATCGGATGGCCATCCGATCGGATTGTCATCCGATCGGATTGCCACTCGATCAATGACAATTAAGAAATGCACAGATTCCAAGACAGATACTTAGAAACTATTTCAAACATGAAGTGCTTTGGATCGGATGGTCATCCGATCGGATTGCCATCCGATCAAGATGCCATACTATCCAAACAACACCTATAACAGTTAAGACACAAATCTCAAGACAAAACACTTAGAAAATTTTATTCATGAAATGCATTGGATCGGATGGCCATCCAATCGGATTGCCATCTGATTGAATTCCCACTCGATCCTTGAACATTTGAAGAACAGTTTGAACATTCAAAGAATCATCAAAAAAATTTCTAAGATATCAACAAATTGAACACAGATCTACGTAGATATTTCTTAGGCGATCAAAACCCTATGTTCAGATTTGTCTAATTCGGCTTAATCTGAGTTTAATTTCACTTTTTGTGGTCCGAATGTCGAACACCTCTAACCTTCAATTCATCAAATTTTAACATGTTATAGCACAAATTGAGACGGTAAACCTATAGATCTAAGGCCTGTGAACAAAACCCTATGTTCAAAATCTATCAAACAACCTTAAATTTGCCTAGATCTAAGGTTAAAGGCCCGAACAGTCGCCGACATGCATAAACACTTCAAAAACATCAGATTTGACAATGAAAATCAGAAATCTTACCTTTCCCATTGTGAAGGTTGAGTGTGCCAACAATCCAATGACTTGTGGAAGGAAAGAATGTGAAAATCAGATCAAGAATGTGAGAGAGTATGAGAGAGTGTTGGATGGTTGCCCGATCGAGTAAAAGGTTGACTGAAGTCATTGACCTCTTATTTATAGGGGTGACCAGGTGTCGGATGGCCATCCGATCGGATTATCACCCGATCCAAACACCTCTCTTGACTTTCGATGTTTTGATCTTTGACTTTTTGTCGTTTTTATCAGATTTGGTCAGTTTTAGAAATCCACTTAAGTATCTAGGTCCAAGTTAATGACCCTAGGCACTTAATTTGTCTACCAAGTCCAAGTTAGTGACCTTGGTTGATCCGACACAAGAACAAACTGACATTCTGTTCAATTTTTCAAACACATTTTCATGAAAATTTACAAGTGTCAACTTAATGAACTTGCATTGACTTTGAAATATCCAACCCTTTTCCAAGATTAGCTCCCAACCCTGTTGTCCAGCTCAGAAACTTCCTGCATTTGCTTCATGACTGTGAGTCTGAAGATCAGCTTTCTACCTTGGTTTGTCGATAAAACTAAAACAGAAATGTAAAATTATTTTGAGATTTTAAGAAAGTTTTAAGACTAGAAAACTATGAAATCTTTTTGGGTTTAAATGCTAAACTGAACTGAAATGAAATGCAATAAATGTAAACTATTTACAAACATAATTTTTGTGAGTGTGTTAGGGGATCATATCAGCTACCGACAAACTACAAGTACCGTTAAGCTTGATAACATACTAAGTATTAAACAATTCACTATGATTGCCGATGTACTGATCCAATTTAAATTTTCACACAAATTTCAATTTGTTCAGGATACGAATTAGTGTTTTAATAGGTTAACTTATATGCGTGTCCCACCTCAGAATATACTCTCGTATCCAGATTTTCTATATTCAGTCTTACAGGTGAACGTACAATAATGATATCTGTAAAAGGGTAGTGCGAGGCCATGAGAGCTCAGGTTAGAACTTTCGTTCAGACAGAGAGATTATGGCTCGACTTTCGGTGTGTCCCCTTTGGGGATCTTTTCTTCATCAGCACATGATTAGCATTTTTCAATGTTTCATCATTTTTTATGCTGAGGGTGAGCTTTAGGATTAAAGCAGTGCAGAGTATTATACGAGGACTAGGCTATTGCTTCCTCAAAATCAGAAGTCCTGGTATAATACCCCAGATATCATTACGCACATAGACCTAGTATGTCAGAAATAGAAAAATCTTTCAACCAAGATTTCAGGGGTTACCTATATATCCGAGAGATGTTCCCCACGTAATAAGCAAGAAATGTTTTTTAGGTTTATATCCCGAACAAATCTACTAAATGTATAAAAACCTACCGACATATAATCAGCAAGACTGCTTAACACCTTTTAATCATTACAAATCTTTAGCATACTGTAACTGTCTAGCTGATGTACTATCATTTCCCCTTTTTTACACAAACTCTTTTTGGGTTTTCTATTGTTTTCGGATTTTGAAAATATCTCATGTTTTTGGATTTTTGCATTTTTATTGTTTTTGTATTTTTCTGAAAATATTATCTATCTCCCCTTAAATACCAAAACAACTAAAAATACGACAAACCAGTGCAGTCTGCTTCTCAACATCATCTGCAGTGGTACACTCATCAACGCCAAGTATCCCCTCCGCATCCGACAACAACTTCATACCATTCAGTTTTAAAAGATATTGAAAACGTGATCTATCAAAATCTTTGGTATGTAAGTCTGCTTTTTGTTCGTCGGTGTGGATTATGTCAATTCGTATCAACTTCTTCTCGAAGCAATCTCGGATGAAGTGATGACGAATTTAAATATGTTTGGTTCTAGCGTGATGTACCGGATTTTTTGTTATGTTGATTGCTACCTCATTATCAACAAAAATGGGTGAAGTAAGAAATTGCAAACCGTAGTCGCGCATCTGTTGCTGAATCCACAGGATCTAAGAGCAGCAGCTGCTAGCAGATACATACTCGGCTTCACATGTTGATAGAGCAACAGAAGTTTGCTTCTTACATTGCCACGTGACCAGTCGGGGTCCAAAAAATTGGCATCCTGCAGTTGTTGATTTAGCATTGACTTTGCAGCAACCGAAATCAGAATCAGAGTACCCTTCGAGCGTGAAGTCACCGTCTTTTGGATACCAAAACCCCAAGCTTGGAGTTCCTTTCAGGTAGCGTAGAATCCTTTTGACAATTGACATATGCGAGGCTCTAGGACTTGACTGAAATCGGGCCGCGAGGCAGGCTGGGTACATTATATCAGGCCTTGATGCTGTCAAGTACATTAGCGATCCAATCATGGAGCGGTATAAAGTTTCATCAACCTTCTCTCCGATGAGATCAGGATTGATCCCATGATTCGTAGCTAATGGGGTGGACATTGGAGCTGTGCCGGACATTCCAAATTTCTCCAGAACATCTTACATGTACTTCGTCTAATGTATAAAGATTCCCTCAGGCATTTGATTGACCTGCAGCCCTAAGAAGAACTTCATCTCACCCATTGAAGACATTTCGAACTTCTGCTTCATAACTTTTTCAAAATCTTTGAAGAGTTCTTCATTTGTTGACCCGAATATAATGTCATCAACATACATCTGGACTATCAGAAGATGACCATTGACTTCCTTCGTGAAGAGGGTTGCATCCACTTTTCCTCGGATGAAACTGTTGGCAAGCAGATGTTGAGATAACGTCCCGTACCAGGCTCTCGGGGCCTGATGCAAACCATACAGCGCTTTATCCAGGAGATAGACTTTATCTTTGTGAATTGGGTCGGTGAAGCCCAGTGGTTGTCCGACATATACCTCTTCCTTCACCTTTCCATAAAGAAATGCCGATTTGACATCTAGCTGATACACTTTGAATCCTTTCCATGAAGCAAACGCTAGGAAGATTCTGATAGCTTCAAGTCAAGCAACTGGAGCATACACTTCAGTGAAATCTATCCCCTCCTGCTGACTGAAACCCTGGACCACGAGTCGTGCTTTGTTGCGAACAATAACTCCTTTATCGTCTCTTTTACACTTAAACACCCACTTCGTGTTTATCTTCCTATGTCCGTCAGGGAGATCCACAAGCTTCCAAACACCAAGTTTCTCGAATTGACTCAGCTCCTCTTGCATAGCGATGACCCATGAATCTTCTGTCAGTGCTTCCTTATAGGTTCGCGGCTCAATCTGCGAAATGAAACAACTTAGTGAAAATTCTGTTTGTAAAGGAGCAACTTTAGAATAAAAGCAAGTAAGGCCATGGTCAATCTATCGTCTGGTGCGGTCTCCTGACTGCAGCTCTCCTATTATCAACTCCTCTGGATGGTATGAAAGAGTCCTCGGCATAACCTCACCAGGAACATCCACCTCGCCTTCCAAATTAGTAACGTTCTGATCCGCAACTTGTTCATTGTCAAGAATTGTCTGATCTGAAGATTGGATTTGCTCCCCCTCAGACTCTGAATCACCATGGTCAAAAGTAGGAATATCATCAGATTCTGAATTATCATTGACCAACGTCTGATTTTCAGGAGCAGGTTCACGTTCCGAAGAAGTCGGAGTTTGCTGAACTTCATCATTCTCTCCAGCGTGACTGGGACCAGCTTCATCATCATTGGAAGTTTGTCGTTGACGTGTAGAAGACCTTGCTGGGAATATTTCCTGAGATGCTTCATATTCTCTTAAAATATCCAAATCATCAAAGAACTCTGGCTCTTCTTCTAACTCGAATGAATCACATAGAGTATCGTAGTTGAATCGCCATGAGTCTGTGGGCTTCTGTGGTGGCATAGTATAGCCTTGACACTCAACATGATGTGCTTCGATGATCCGCTTCAGACTTGGAACAAAGACTCTTCTGAGTGGACTAGCATATCCCACGAAGATACCTTCAATGATCTTTGAATCAAATTTGCCATCGGGATCTAGAACTGTGCAGGGAGACCCGAACGGTTCCAAATACTCGAGATTAGGCTTGCGATTGTTGATCAACTCGAAACATGTCTTGTTGTGTTTCTTCACAGTAAGTACCCTGTTGAGAGTATAGCAAGCGGCTGATACTGCTTCTGCCCAGAAATTAACAGGTAACTTGGAATCAGCAAGCATCGTCCTAGCCGTTTCGATCAGCGTTCTATTCTTTCTTTCTGCGACTCCATTCTGTTGCGGAGTATATGGCGCGCTGAACTCTTGCAGTATACATCTTCCGGTGCCACAAAACAGACTCCTTTTCAGTGGCTTTTGACATGAAGCAGTGAGTTTAAACCGTGGTAGTCGTAGCGATGCTCATATCCAACACGTACAGATCATTAATTCTTGGTGCTCTCATGATGATCCACTCCTCGGGGATGACAAACCCCGGCTTCAGAATCAGACATTCTTTATCAGTGAAATGTGTCGAATACATTCTATCACAAATTTGAGAAATGCTCAGAAGATTGTTCTCTAGCTCGGCGATGTAATTGACTCTTTCAAACATGATTACACCATTTGATAACGTTCCTTCACCAACAATACGTCCTCCTTGATTACTGGCGAAACCGACGTATCCACCGTTAAACCATCTAACATCGTAAAGCAGGGTTTTTCTCCCTGTCATGTGCCGAGAAGCTCCACTATCCATTATCCAACGTGAGATAGATCTCGGGAGCTCCTGCACATTTCACAAACACTTAGTTAGATTTTGAAGCAACCCAAGCCTCTTTCACTCAGGTAGCTTGACGTTGATGTGGGTTGTTGCAGTGTACAATGGTGGAAAATTCTTGTCATTCATCTTAAGACTTTCTTCAGATCCAATCTCAACCTCTTTATACAAAAAGAATTCCTTTTCCGGAGGTTGACCAGATGATTGGTCTTTCTTCGGAACATACTTCTTCCCTAGTGGGGTAGAAGTTTGTTTCTCAAGTTTCTCGTAGAAATCCAAAGGTACATTCATCTTCTTAGTTGAAGATGATTGTTTTGCAGACTCAGAAACCTCTGGTTTGGAGAACTTGTTGTCTTAGCCTCAGATTTTGGTTTCCAAGTTTGTTGCGAAGAAGCGACCCGTTTGTAAAATTTATCAGTTTTAGTTACCGATTGTTTTACGGGTTCAGTTTTGACTTTGATTTTTTCATTTTTCAAAACTTTCTTCTCAACAAACATCGGCCCTTTGCCTTTGACATCGTCTTTCTTCTTTGGATTCTCGACAACCACAGACTTAGGCTTCGAGTTGGTGCACTTTCGTGCAATGTGTCCAACTTCGTTGCACTTAAAACAAGTTCGGGTGTCAACTTCCTGACTTTTGCCTTCAGTCTGAGGTTGTGAGGCCTTTTTCTCAAAGAATTCTTTGTTTTATTTCGAAAAGATTTCCGACTCTTGTTCGGAAATTGAACTTGAGCTTTTTACAAATACTTTCTTTTCGACAAACTTTTTGTTTTGAAAGTTCCTTTTCTGATTGTTCTTACCACCCTGATAACCTCCCGACCATCTGGTTTGGTTGTTATTGTTAAAACATGGTGGAACAGCAGGTTTATTATAGTAAGCTTTGTCTTTTTCAAAATTCATCATTCTTTTTGAACTTTTCAAACCCTCAACTTCAGAAACATCAATTTCAACCAACTTGAAAACTTTCTTCAACTTGTCAACATTCACATTCTCAAGTGGAAATTCAATATCCGAATACAACTTATCAGAACCAGACATCTTGTACATGACAAAAGTAGGTTCATCAATTGAGTTGTTTTGGGATTTTGATTTCGAAATGTAGCTGTTTAAGAAACATTCTTCATCTTCAGTCGAGTCACTGTCTGATTTTAAAACATTTTCAACCACATTTTTTACGACTTCAGACTGAACACTATCTTCATCAGATGATGAAGTGAATGTGACATCGATTGTTTCAGGAAGTTTTACATCATTTGTTTCATCATCATTATCCAACCCATACTTTTTCTTTGAAAAATTATTAAACACGAGCGGTGGAACTTGATGATAACCCACCCCGGTTCCATCTGAGTATACATCTTCACCAACTTTGTTCTTCCCAATAGGTTTTGGGAACTATATGCTGAAGAACAAAGCTCGCGGAGCTGTAACTGTTCAGTTTCAGATTGCTTCTTTCATTCTCAATCTTAGCTTCCTGAAACTGAAGCTTAAGATTTGCAATCTCATCCAACTGCTGGTTGATTTGTCTTTCTTTTGCCTGAAGAACTCCAGACAATTGAAAATTCTCTTTAGAAGTTTTAGTGTTTCGCTCATCAGAATCTTTTATTGTTCTCATGATTTTCAGAAAGTTGTCGGTTTTCATGAATTAACTTCTCATTTTCTTTCTTAAATCGTTCTACATCACTTTTATCTTTTTCAATTCTTTCAGTTAATTCTTTTATTCTCTCATTTGAAGCTCTCACCAGTTTATCTCGACTTAAGATTTGATCTTCAACCGTTTTGACTTTTGCAACCAGTTCTTCAGTCTTTTTGACTGTGAGATATGCATTTGTGATACAAACTTTGCATTCTTTCATGCAATTTTTGCAATCACTTTCCTTTTTAGCCTTATCGGTCTTACCTGACTCATTTGTTGAACTACTACAGCTGACCTTGTTTGATGACTCAGACGCAGATTTGGAATTTACCTCTAGTTCCTTTGCCATTAGCACTTTATCTGCCATCTTTGTCAGATTCTCTACGATCATTTCTTTAGTTGTGTCGATTATCCCCTCATCGACTTTCCTTGAGTTTAGCTCTTCCTCTTCAGCTTTCTTTGCCTGCTCTCTCTCTCTCTCTCTTTGTTCATCCTCTTGCTTCAACGATTCAATGAGAGTTTCAACTACGAGTGTTGATGGTTCAGCAATTATGTTACCTTTCGGGTCCAAATAGCACTCACGATCTGGATCCCATCTGTTTGCCTTCTTGGCCTCTTTCCAAGCTCGATAGTTTCTATCTTTCAGGGTTTGAGCTACCAGCTTCCGATAGGTGTATTTTTGTTGTTCAGTTCGTGTATCTTTGTATGGTTCAACTTTTGCCATGAACGCATAACCTACAGCATCATCTTCGGGTAAAAACTCACTCCAATCAAAGCCTTCATCATCATGAATTACGGCTAAGGCTCTTGACTTTTCTTTAGGAGTTTCTTCAATTTGTTTCATTCTTGGCGGTTCTTCCCTATTGCGATGATAAACAGCCTTTTTATAATAATGATCATGGAACAGATTAGCTGTTTCATCTGAAGCTGCATTCCTGCATTCCCTCTTGAAGTGCCCCTTCTGTTTGCACTTAAAGCAGGTTACCTTTGACTTATCGAAGCCCAGCTTCCTTGAAGGCCCACCAATCGAATTTCTCCCGGTTATCTCCATGAACCTTTGTGCACGTCGAATTACGCTTGCCATGCACCAGCGTATGTCAATCAATTCAATTTCTTTCGGATCAATTTGATCATAATCTTCTTTCGTCAAATTCGTGTTTCCGATCTTCCCAGCGACTAAGCTTTCATAAGATTCCAGGATTGAAGCAAGAAATACCATCTGATGCTTAGCTATTTCTTCATTAAAATTTTGTGCATTATTAAGATTCACAGCTATGTTGCAATGGAAGACATTTTTGGGAATATTCTGCTGCTGCTGATTCCCTGAAGCCGATGAAGAAGATCCTCCATGATAACCACTGCTCGGAACAGAACTACTGCTTTGTTTCTCTTGATTTGTCGTGCTTGATCTCTAAGCTGAAAACGCAGTTTTTGGTGAAGCAGTTTTAGGTATCATACTACCCCTATAATACAGATCGACATTTTGTTGGTACGGGGTGTTGTTGACTTTATTCATCTTCTTGATTATAAGTTCATGACTTTCAAACCTTTCTATCAACTAATCGACAGTCATGTCAGACATTTTCATTGTGT
This sequence comes from Helianthus tuberosus, assembly GCA_030545235.1. Taxonomy (NCBI): domain Eukaryota; kingdom Viridiplantae; phylum Streptophyta; class Magnoliopsida; order Asterales; family Asteraceae; genus Helianthus; species Helianthus tuberosus. The sequence continues at coordinate 136,684,539 of CM060385.1, read as the reverse complement.
TTTTCAAAACCAATGCATAATACTGCCAATCCTTTTCATCTGGCAAGGATTCTAGTAACTTTTCAACCAATTCTTCTTCTGTGAACGTTATCCCATATCTGACAAGCTCTAACTTTAGGTGACAAAACCGCTCAATCATCTTTAGCACCGACTCATTCCTCATGCACGCAAATAAATCGAATTCTTTCTTCAACAAACGCTTCTTGTTCTTCACTATCTCAGCCCCTCCAATACATTTCTTCTCTAACTTGCCCCACAAATCTTTTGCATTTTCGTAACTAATCAGAGAGATGATATCATCTCTAACAGATTGGTGCAATAGGGCAATACATTTTTGTTTATGTACAAATGTCTCTTGTTCACTTTCGTTCAAATTTTCGTAATCTTTTCTTCCAATATCGTACCCATTTTTCATACACTTCCAGCTTTGATAAGCAAATGCTTTTAACCAATCTTCAAACCTGCCTGACCATCTGTTATAGTCTTCAATTGCCATAAGCTTTGGCGGCTTGTTGTAAGTACCATAAGCGTTATCAATACTGAGAGAATCAACAATCGCTTTCTTTGGAGTTTGATTGGTACTGGTAGTCGTATTCGTCGTTGTTTCTCACGTGGTGTTGTACGCAAATACATCGCTAAATGGATTCAGGAACTCGTCTCCCATTTTGACAAACACCTGAAAAATTTCAAACACTTAGAAAAATTTCACACTTCTCAAAAATTTCAAACTGATGCACTTGGATCGGATGGTGATCCAATCGAGTGACACATCCAAGTAACAAGTGACAGACAAGCAAGTTTCGAATGGCGACTCGATCGGGTGGTGATCCGATCGAGTGGTCGTTCGATCGAGTGACACAAGAATCTTTGAAAACTTTAAACCTTCAACTCTCCACCGATCGGATGGTGATCCGATCGAGTGAGATAATGACGTCAGCTGATGAAACAAGACTATCTAAGCCAATCCGATCGGATGGTGATCTGATCGGGTAGGATGATGACGTCAGCTAGCATATGAAGAACACAGTCTATGCCAATCCGATCGGATAGCTGTCCGATCGGGTGGATGACGTCAGCAACAACGATGAACTCGACATGGTTTTTGCTTGATTTGATTCAGTTTTAGTTTGAATTTTTCAATGAAAATTTGAAGGATTGATCTTTGTTCAATTCCGAGTCTAATGATATCAAATTTGTCAAATTTTGTCCGTGAATTCCTGTTCAATTTTGAGTTTTTCTCGTTTTAAGGTGTAAAAATGTAAAACTCAGCAAGAAATGAGTAGAAGATGAGAAATAGGTCAAATTTCCGGTGAAATTCGACAGAAATCGGCAAAGAATCGCTGAAAATCCGGTGAATTTGCTGTTGTCGTCTCCGATTCAACCTCCTGTGGCTCTGAGACCACTTGTTAGGCTGTTTATCAGGATCTGTTCGAGTAGAACGTGGCTGGATCGATCAGAATCAAGGTGCGGAATCCCTTGATTATGTCACAGAATGAAAAACACCAAGTTCAACGTTTAATCCGTCTGCTTTCTATAGAAGAATGTGAAAGTACAATTGTTCCGGTAGAAATACAGACTGGCAGAGCTTCGCTATCAAGTTCAGCAAAAGTTCTTTCTAACTAACACTAGCTAGCTATTTATAGGCAATAACCAGGGAGAGTTATAAGTGTCACCCGATCGGATGACATTCGTCGTCCGACGGATTTCACTTTTACATTATCGCACCGTTCCCCGAGTTGTCGTTACACAAACATACATACAATTACATACATATACAAAATGACATACACAGCACAAAATAAGACTCGATGCAGACGGAAGCTACAGACATATGTACTAACATATTTTGTATTTTTTCACCAAAAATCATTATTTTGATTTTTATTACTTTCCGGAATTATATCTCTTAAAAATAATATATTTTTAATACTTGTATGAAATATATATATATATATATATATATATATATATATTGTCATGCTATAAAATATATATATGGTTATTCGTGATATTCACCCGATTTTTGTATAAATTCCAATACTTGGTATAGGTTATATATTTTTGTCCAAAAATATATATTTAAGTCCATAGTGTCCAAATTCAATAATATGTTAAGGAATATATTTTCATAAATATATTTTCTTGTATTTGTCCATGTATTTCCCTGTGAGGAATTTTGTATACTTGTATACTTATGTATTCTCATGTATTTGTATGTGTATTTTTGTATTTATACTACATGGGAGTATTTAGTGTATTTTTAAGTCCTTAATACACTATTACATATATTACACATAATATACACTTAGCACAAAATTTGGTGATCACTAAATATATATATTTTTCCTAAAAATATACATACTTAATATGAGTTTTAACTTGAAGAAATCACCATTTCTTAACTTGAAATTTTACACAAAAATAAGGGAAACCTTAGTAAATATTTTTAGGTGAATTTTTAGGGTATAAGTTGCACCAAAACTTATATTCTTCTAAGTGTCAAAATTTTATAAAAATTTTGACATTGTTTCCCCTAAAAATGGAGGTTTCCCATGTTTTCAAAACATGTGTTTATTTTCTTTTCAACACCAAAAACAATTTTCAACAATAATCATCAACAACATACACTAATTTTTCCATATGAAACATCATGGTGAACTTGATTCTTGTTAAAAATATGTAGTCTTTTAGATCTACACTTTACATAAGATGATCTTTCCAAAAATAAGTGTTTTTGAGTATTTTAACAAACTTTTTATGAAACTTTATTTCATTAACCAACTCAGCCATGAGTTTAATGATCTTTAAAGTTTGTAAATCATGTTCAAAAACCACTTTTATGTTTATTAGAAAGATCATTATTTTTAACATCATGTTTAACCATGGATCTTTCAAGATCCATGCTTAATAACTTTAGATCTTTCATAAACAAGCTTTATGTTAACTTTTTAACAAACTTTCCATGAGTTTTAGTCTCAAAAATTAATTCTACACACACTTTATTACTTCATAATTACAAGATTATGCATAAAAATTCATATTTCAAGTTCACATAATACTTTATATGTTCATCTTCAAGTTTAACCATGGATCCTTCAAGATCCATGCTTAAACTTGTAAGATCCAAGCTTTAACATACTTCATCTAAACATAAACACAAGATATAACATCAACAACTTCATTACATACACTAAAATTTCATGTAATCACTTGATTTCTTCATAAATATGTTAGATCTTCTCATTTTTAACTTTAAAAGTTAAGTTGTTTAGATGGTGAAACTTGTACATAACATAAACATGACTTATTTTAGTGATCAAGAAGCTTACTACTAGCTCTAATGGCTAGGGAAGTGGCACAAGAATGAAGATGATGAACAAGGAAGAAATCAAGTGGTTAAAAGCTCCAAAGTGAGGTCCTTCCACTTCTAGCACCTTACACCTTCTTAGATAAGCTTCTTACACCTCCTAGTGACCTTGGATCATGAGATTGAAGCTTGAAAATGGTGATGTGTGTGTGGGGGTTGTGAGCCGAGAGCAAGAAGAACAAGGGGGACGAAGATGAAGTGTTTATGAGATGTAGGACAATATGTTATCCTTATGGTTCTTTATAAAGACTACTTCCAACAATAATCTTCTTTAGAGATTATATGCACCAATTTAAGGGACAAGATCAAATACAATAATTAAAAGTGAAGTGGGGCCCATAGGGGCCGGCCATGGTGAAAGGGGGGTAAAGTGTAAAATTTGGGAAGTTAGGGGATTAAAGTGCAAACGAGGGGGTTTAAGTTAGTTTAAGTGTGTTTAGATGTTTTTTATGATTTTTAAGGTGTTCTAGCACCGATACTAGTTTATTATCATAAAAACATTACTTCTAGTCAAATTTTGATGTCCCGGTTGTTCGGTTCGTTACGTTACGGTTCATTAAAGTGCTAAATTGCGTAGTTTCACTAGGTATGAAGCACCTTTTGTGGCAGTTTCAATTCCCGACACTTTGTAAGTTATACTAGACAATAAAACATAAATTCTACCTTATATTAATGTGTTAAAAAGCTGATTTTAGCTGAATTAGTGCTGATTTATGCATAATTCTGCATTTAAAGTGCGTTTCGGGTGCTTTTTAGTGCATAGTTTAGCTTCCGGAAAGTTTATATGTTAACCCTTGTTTCCACACTTGGGTTTTAATGTATTTTAGATGTTGGACCTATTCCTAGGCCCTAATTCTAACATCTGACTGCTTCCTGCAGATTTGCTGACACAGTGTGTCTTACCGGTGAGTTTACTAGTCTTTCTGACGCAACGCTTAAAGTAATGCATAAAGCAATATTTGAAGTATAAAACGTGCATGAATTCACATGTATAGCAAGTAATCAGACAATGTTGACATTTAAGCACATAATTGCAGATAATAGATAATAATTAAAATTGTACGGAAATTACCGGTTTTGTGCCAGTTGTCACAGTCGGAACTACACTCGCCTCTAGTTACCGTCATCGCCCAACCACACCCCGTCGGACTTTCGACCACCCTGACGCACAGCAGCAGGCAACGCCGTCCACCGCCCAGAAAATTATGATTTGACCGGTTTGACCTACAGTTGACTAAATTTGACTTTTTGACCTGAAGGAGTTCTCGGGTCACGTGTTCGGGTTTCGGGTTTTTCGAGATACGCATCAAGGAGTTGATTCGTGATCTCAAGTTTTGTGAACAAGTGACAACTAGCGTGATGATTCGTCAATTTGTGTGAAGCTTAGGTTTTCGTCAAAAGGTTAGTTTTCACGAACACCCTATGGTTGTTTAATTGTTTTAATGAATCGCAGTAGGATTATTGAATGGGATTTGATCGGTTTTAATATGTACATGTGTCCGCTTAGTAATTAATATGTGATGTTAATAGATTAAATAAAATATGATTCTATTTAAAATTAAAATTGTACACCGATGATTCCCAACACTGAGGTGGCTCGCCGGAGTGAGGAGGTGCGAAGGTTTCGATTGTTACAGAACCACAATGATTTTAAGGCGGTTTGGTAAGGATTTTCGGATCTTGACGAGGTGGGGAGGTTTCGAATGAAGAACAAAACTAGATTTTTGTTTCTCTTTCTCTCATCTGTTTTCTCTTTCTACGAAGAACACATAGTAAGTGTGTGTTTATGCATACTTGTATATAGTTGTGAAGGGTGGGGTTCGGCTACAAAGTCCATTTTTCCTACAAAGTGTACAAAGTCTTAAAACACCACAATTTCAGCCCTAAAACACACTCAAAAGCCACAAATAAGAGAGTGAAGACCACTAAAACACAATATTCAAACCCTAACAGTCCATAAAAACTTCAAATACACCATCATAAAACTATGAGTATAAAACACAACATGATAATGAACATAAAACACACTAATGTTAGTTATTCGATAATCAAAGCCTTACCATCCAAAACACAACACAAAACCCACAAATATGGCGTTTTAGTGATCTTGACTCTCTTATTTGTGGGTTTTGAGTGTGTTTTATGGTTAAAGTTGTGGTGTTTTAAGACTTTGTACACTTTGTAGGAAAAATAGACTTTGTAGCCAACTCCCACCCTAGTTGTGAATATGAATATGATTCTATTTAAAATTAAAATTGTACACCGATGATTCCCAACACTGAGGTGGCTCGCCGGAGTGAGGAGGTGCGAAGGTTTCGATTGTTACAGAACCACAATGATTTTAAAGCGGTTTGGTAAGGATTTTCGGATCTTGACGAGGTAGGGAGGTTTCGAATGAAGAACAAAACTAGATTTTTGTTTCTCTTTCTCTCATATGTTTTCTCTTTCTACGAAGAACACAGAGTAAGTGTGTGTTTATGCAGACTTGTATATTGTTGTGAATACGAACATTGATGAAAATTATCGGTTTCGAGTAGGTGGCAGTCGCCCGGTGGTTGGTGGTTCAAAGTAGGTGGTGGCGGAGGTAGTGACTGCAGGAGGGTAGTGATTCTGTTGTTCTAGGTAAAAGGTGGTTGGTTGTGGTGCTTCTGTTCACGGGTGGGGTTGCAACGCGGTGGTGTTCGGCTGTGCTAGTGGCTATGGTGGCAGGAGGTGGTGTGAAAGTGGTCAGAGATGATGGTTTTAGGTGATTGTCTAGGTAAACATTAAATATAAAAAAAAAAAAAAAAAAAAAAAAACGGTTGCATGGAAAATTACCAAAATGGCCTCCATTTTAACGTATAGGTAAACATAATTTAGTGGGAAGTGCAAAGAAAAAGTTTGTAAAATACAATGGCATAGACAACTTCTTTTCTTATGCAATTTTAGGGTTAGGATATAATAGGAAGTTTATTTGGCTAATAAGGCTATAAAGTAATCTTGACCAACCATTTATTTAATCAAGGGCTAAGATTAAATGAGGGAAATTGAAAGGAAGAAAAGAGGCGTGTGGGTTTGTTTAGGGGCATTCTAGTCAATCCAAGACAATAGTTTCTCTCTCCTCCAATTTCCTCCCGTTTTTTAAACGTTAATAACTCTTTCATACGATATTATTTTTTTTATAAAAATTGCACAAAAAAACGAGCGTTTTTTATCTTTAAAACGAGTATACTATTGCTATATTTTCGAAAAAAAATTTTGAAACCCAGCTGCGTAAAACGCAATGGAAAAAAACTCAGTTGCGTAAAACGCAATGGAAAAAAACCCCCTAAAAAATGACGTTTTTTTTTTAAAACGCAATGCACAAAAAACACAAAGAAATGTCTTATTTGTAAAACGCAATGGCTAGAAAACACAAAGAAATGTCTTATTTCTAAAACGCAATAGCTTAAAAACACATTAAAATGTGTCTTACCTAAAACGCAATGCAAAAAAAAAACACAAAGAAATCTCTTATTTATAAAACGCAATGGCCAGAAAACTCTTAAAAATGTCTCATTTCTAAAACGCAATCGCCTAAAAAAACAAAAGAAAGTGTTCTCTCTAAAACGCAATGGACTGAAAACACCTAAAATTGTGTTTTACCTAAAACGCAATGACTAAAAACACTTCAAAAATGTGTTTTTACCTAAAACACAATGACTAAAAACACTTAAAAAAATGTGTTTTTTCTAAAACGCAATGGCCAGAAAACACATAAAACTCTCTTATTTCTAAAACGCAATGGACACATAAAACTGTTTGTGAACTATCTGAACTGTCTGTGAATTGTCTACGAATTAAACTGTCTGTGTTTTTTCTAAGCTCGACCCCAGCCAGGGGCTCTACCCCTTGGACCCTGCTATCAGGGGCGCTGCCCCCGGACCCCCGCTAAGATCGTAAAACGCAATGACTAAATCAAAAACACAGATCGTAAAAATGAAATTAAAGAATTTCTTACATGAATCGAAGCCGATTTCTTCAACGATTGACGAAATTTGAATGATAGAAACACTTATCAGCAATCGAATCGAACGGTTCGAGTGATTATCTTCAAAATCACGGGAAAAAAAAACAAGATTTTGAATGAAATTAAACTGGGTTTTCTTCAAAAAAAAAAGCTGAAGAACACGTTGATAGGTGTTTGAATCATTGATTGGTGACGAAAATCGCACTACAATGTAGTGATTATTGAGATAGAAAGTGAAGAAATGGTTGAAGATTGTGAGTTTTGAAAATGGTGGGTTTTGATGTTACTGGGAAGAGGAAGGAAGAAGAAAATGATAAGATTAACTAAAATACCCTTTCTCTTTATTTTAAATTTTGTCACATGTCCTAATCATATGGCTTACTATCCATAGACTTCCTATTTGATCTCATCCTGCAATTTTATTTATATGTTTCTTTCTACGGAAATTGATCAAAACGGCACCGTTTTAAAAATATCAACATCCCCTATCTATCATCCCATCTTGAGGTTTTAAGCAGCGTGGTGGGCAAAGGTTTATCAATTTCAATGGCGTTGCTACAGTTTATGTGCTCCGTAACGCCACTGGCACGTGCAGCAAGGTCACGTGCCATCATCGTTTCCTCTTCCCGCACCGCCGTCACTGTCCCCACCACCACCACCACCGTCACTAAACCAAAGATTTCTCCACCGGATTCGAACGTGCTTCTGGGTATGTCTGAGGAACAACTTCAACAGCTGGCTCTTGATTTCGGCCAGGTATGGTTACGAAAATTGTTGTAATTTGATTAGTTGTATGATACTACGAGTTTTGATATGTTTTTGTTTTGTTTTGTTTTGTTTGGGGGTTTAGCAAAGTTATAGAGGCAAACAGTTGCATCATTTGTTGTACAAGAGAAGAGTTAAAGATGTTCAGGAATTTAGTCAGGGTGAGTGAGTCCCCTTTTTTCAGAAATAAGATTGGAATTCTATATCAGTCGGAATATCGGTACCGATATTGATATTAACCGATATTTGACCGATATATCACCGATTTTTCTGATATCGGTACCTTTCTTCTTAGTTCTACCATTCGTCTTTCTTCTTATTGGGCTGCTATTATTGTTTTAAGTCTTAATTGTTAGTTATTAGTGTTAAATGTTAGTGTTTTAAGTCTTAATTGTTACTTATTAGTGTTAAATGTTAGTGTTTTAACTTTTAAGTCTTAATGAGTTCCTACTTGCTACAATTGTTAGTGTTTTGCAAGTTGCAAAAGGTTAATTTGTTAATGGTAGGAGAGTATACTAAATTGCTATATATATAAATTCAGCATGATATTAAAATTACCCAAATCCCACCGCGATTACCGATATCTCAAATATCGGTCTTTGAACGATATCCGATTTTTATCGCATTAACTACATAGCTATGACCGATATATCACTGATTTTCCCGATATCCGTACCTTTCTTCTTAGTTTTACCATTCATCTTTCTTCTTATTGTGGCTATTAGTGTTTTAAGTCTTAATTATTAATTGTTAGTGTTAAATGTTAGTGTTTTAAGCCTTAATTGTTAATTGTTAGTGTTAAATGTTAATGTTTTAAGTCTTAATGAGTTCCTACTTGCTACAATCGTTAGTGTTTTGCAAGTTGCAAAAGGTTAATTTGTTAATAGTAGGAGAGTATGTATACTGAATTGTTAGTGTTAAACTATATATATGTAAATTCTGCATGATATTAAAATTACCCATATCCCACCCTTGGTTTAAAAAAGCGCAAAGCACACAAAAGCGACAAGGTCTAAAATCAAAGCGCTAATCGCAAAAGCCGAGGGCTTTTCGTACGCGAGGCGCAAGGTGCTTATATGTTTGCTTATATATATCCTATAGGCTTTTAGCATCCCTTACCCAAAATCCCAAAATATAGTTATAAATAAGGTTTATATATGATTTAATGTATAAATCACTGAAATGTACAACCTTTTAGCAGCATTTATAACACTTTAAAGCACAAAAACACCTTTTGTACAAAAAGCGCGCACTTCAGTGGGATTTTTTTCCAAAAAAGCTCGCTTTTTGTGCGCTTTTTTGTACAGAGCTCGCCTTCTGTCACACAAGGCGCAACTCCTTGCGCCTCGGGTCGCTTTGCGCTTAAGCGCGCTTTTTTAACCAAGATCCCATTACCGATATCTCAAATATCGGTCGTTGGCCGATATCCGATTTTTTACCGCATTAACTGCTTAGTTGGAATTTAAGAGCACACACAATGGATCCTTGCCCACGTTATTGGGAAAATGTTAGATTTTATCTATTTTCAGTCTAATGTTTGAATATTTTTGTTAAATGTAAAAGTGCCTCTGGCATTCAGAACCGAACTCCAAGAAGCCGGTTGGGTGGTTGGACGATCATCTGTGCATAGTTCTGCTACTTCAACTGACGGCACTATCAAGGTTAATGATCTTTCTTTTCCTTAAACCTTAATCAAACCTAATTTACATTTGATTGCATCTAAAACGCTTCAGTGTTTCATTTACACTTCAGTTGCTGATAAAACTGGAAGATAATCGACTGGTGGAAACTGTTGGCATACCGGTAACAGATGATAAAGGCTCGGTTCGCCTCACAGCTTGTGTTTCATCACAGGTGATCTTTCATTCTTTCTTCCCGCTTTCATTCTTGTGGTTCTTGTTAATTTAAAAGATATCTTGATATAGTTATAAATAAGGTTTATATATGATTTAATGTATAAATCACTGAAATGTACAACCTTTTAGCAAAGCACAAAAACACCTTTTGTACAAAAAGCGCGCACTTCAGTGGGATTTTTTTCCAAAAAAGCTCGCTTTTTGTGCGCTTTTTTGTACAGAGCTCGCCTTATGTCACACAAGGCGCAACTCCTTGCGCCTCGGGTCGCTTTGCGCTTAAGCGCACTTTTTTAACCAAGATCCCATTACCGATATCTCAAATATCGGTCGTTGGCCGATATCCGATTTTTTACCGCATTAACTGCTTAGTTGGAATTTAAGAGCACACACAATGGATCCTCGCCCACGTTATTGGGAAAATGTTAGATTTTATCTATTTTCAGTCTAATGTTTGAATATTTTTGTTAAATGTAAAAGTGCCTCTGGCATTCAGAAACGAACTCCAAGAAGCCGGTTGGGTGGTTGGGCGATCATCTGTGCATAGTTCTGCTACTTCAACTGACGGCACTATCAAGGTTAATGATCTTTCTTTTCCTTAAACCTTAATCAAACCTAATTTACATTTGATTGCATCTAAAACGCTTCAGTGTTTCATTTACACTTCAGTTGCTGATAAAACTGGAAGATAATCGACTGGTGGAAACTGTTGGCATACCGGTAACAGATGATAAAGGCTTGGTTCGCCTCACAGCTTGTGTTTCATCACAGGTGATCTTTCATTCTTTCTTCCCGCTTTCATTCTTATGGTTCATGTTAATTTAAAAGATATCTTGATCTGATTACTCAGGTCGGCTGCCCATTACGTTGCTCATTTTGTGCTACTGGAAAAGGAGGTTTCGCTAGAAACCTTAAAGCACACGAGATTGTGGAGCAGGTTTTGATAACCAACGAAGCGAATGAAATTTTTTTAAGATGATAATAATATATGGTATATGGTTTTTGATTTACTGTTTTATGTGTAGGTGTTGGCGATAGAGGAGGTATTTAACAATAGGGTTACGAATGTGGTATTCATGGGAATGGGTGAACCGATGTTGAATCTGAAAGAGGTTCTTGCTGCTCACCGATGCTTGAACAAGGTTCGCTTTAAACATTATCAAAATTTCCCTTTTTTTAATGTATCTTTTCTTGAAAAGAGTTTTTATGATAATTCTTTCCTTTCATGTTTGTTTATTTATATTTTTAATGTAAAAATGATGTTAGGCCATGAGCCTATGAATTCATAGTTACTTTTGACCCAATCATGTCATGTTAACAAATGTGTGTTGTGTTTTGGATTAAAGGATGTACAAATAGGACAAATTTAACCCGATCATGTCATGTTAACAAACGTGTGTTGTGTTTTGGATTGAAGGATGTACAAATAGGACAAAGGATGATGACCATTTCTACTGTCGGAGTCCCAAACACTATCAAGAAGCTAGCTTCTCACAAACTTCAGTCTACGTTGGCTCTTAGGTATGCACCATACTCTCATCGTCTCATTTGTTGACATTTTGATTCTTGGTTTAAAAAAGCGTGCCTAAGCGCGAGGCGACCTCGAGCGCAAAGAGCTGCGCTTTTAGTGACACAAACATGAAGCGCATGTGAGGCGTTTTTTTTTTTGGCAAAAATTTGGCATGAGGTGTAGGTGAGGCGCTTGCATCATTTGCATGGTCTTTTTTGTGCAGCAGAATGTTGTACAACAGGTTTTTTAGGCTGTTCATGTAGGTCTTTTACATGTTAAAAACACATATAAAGCTTGTTTATAGCTAAATTTTGGGTAGGGGATCCTAGAAACCTATGAGATATCTAAATATTTATATATTCACTTTGCGCCTCGCGTACGAAAAGCTCACCGCTTTTGCGCGCTATGCGCCTCTGTTTTAGACCTTGTCGCCTCAGTGCGCTTCTTTCTTTTTATAACCAAGTTTTGACTTCTCAGTTCGAGTATTTTTTTTTAACTTGAAGAGCTATATAATCTATATTGGGCAATGGATTTTGTATTATTTGACTGTTCTGAAAAATATATGGTGTCGGTATTGGAAATTCTCGTAGATATACTGCATATCAAATAACAGTCATCAAGTTTGTAATCGATAAGTTGGATTTCACTTAAAAAGTCAACATATTGACTTTAAATATATATGTACTTCAGCCTTCATGCTCCTAATCAGAAACTGCGGGAAAAGATTGTGCCGAGTGCGAAAGCGTACCCTCTGGAGGCGATAATGAAGGACTGTAGGGACTATTTCCATGAAACTAGTAGACGGGTATCTTTCGAGTACACGCTATTAGGTACGTGTTCACTTATGCTGTCAAAAAACATTTTTAAGATGAAACTAAGTCACCTGTTTTGACAGCTGGAGTCAATGATGACGTGGAGCATGCAAAAGAACTTGCAGAGTTACTTCATCAGTGGGGACCTGGATATCATGTGAACCTCATCCCGTTTAATCCAATAGATGGCACCGAGTATAAGCGTCCTTACAGAAAAGCGGTACACATTTCTTTACTCAACTTTTTTATCGTCTCATATCTCTCTTTTAAAGTAAAGAATTTAGTTTGAAGAACTTCTGGTTTAATTATAAACTATGCGTGCAGATCAATTTGTTTCAATCTATGTTAGAATCCCGTAAAATAACGGTTAGTGTACGCCAAACACGAGGGCTAGATGCAAGTGCGGCTTGTGGGCAGCTAAGAAACGAATTCCAGAAAGTTCCATTAGCCGCACCCTCCAACGATGACATCCAACCTGAACCGGAACTTGAACCAGAACCAGAACCAGAACCAGAACCAGAACCAGAACCAGAGGCTGCAGTTGCTTGCTGATAAGTTAGAACAGTTTCAGGCTGTTATTGACTCGCTCCGCTCAGATTTTTCATAATGTATACCCACATATACTTTCATGGCTCGTGTAACCGATCAAAGGGTCTAACCGGTTTCGGTAGGTGGGTTAACCAGGGTCTGCCTGCTTGAACAAGAAATGCAGGGTGAATGGGAGTTAAGCACGGATCTGGTATGGTGATTAGTGATTAATATGCAGATAGGAAGTACTCGAGTCGTATTAGGGTGTCGTTTGTTTTTTAATAGTTTACTTGTTTTGTTGCCAATTTGTTTGCTGTTTTGTCATTGTACTTCAGTTTTGTTTTATTATATAAAATGTCCAAACATAAATTATCTATTTATGTTTTTCCTACAACTAGACAAAAGTAATATAGTGGCGAGGTCCTTTTTATGAAATATGATAAATTTGTTTGTTGTTTATCAAACCGGTATGGTTTCGGCCAGTAGCTTTGCTATTGGTGAGATTTTAGTGGGTATTATTGTCGTTTTTGTTATAAAACCCGTGTTGATCATATTGGTATAAGAATTAGTGGTGATGATTGTTTAGACGTTTTGTAAAAGGGACATTTTGTAAAAGCTAAGTGCATGGTTGAATCGGTAGACCATGTCGTGGACCTCCTACCAAGCATCAACGTCCATTTAACCCAATATGCATGATAGAAAGTTAGTTACACTGAATGAGTCTTGCTTTTAATAAAACAAGGAGTTAACAATTTAAATAAACGTTCCGTAATTGTTATCAAACCACATTTTCACATGAAACATGCACGCCAACTTCAATCATAAATAAACATCAATTCGTGAAACAGACTTCACCGTTAACTACTTGGCACAAGGCCAAACACGCTTATACCGATATAAGACTCCATTCATAGCTGCTACATCGTCGTGCTCATCATTTAAGAGATTTAACCGTTTAAGATAGCATGCATATCTGTCCATAATAATAAAAATTGTAAAAGTGGGCATCTAGAACTCACCAGGGAGTGTGAACTTCTTATGTTGTTTAAATGTACAATCTGACTCTTGGACTCTGGTGAAAGATACACATATAGCTCATCAACTTGCAAAGTAAGGCTCCACGCCCCCCTATGGAACACGTTGCGCTAACTCTTTGAAAATCCAGTTTGCTATCTGTTGTAGCCTTGGCATATTGCAATTTTCAATTAGCATAAATCCACTTACATGGTTGTAACTTGGTAGCTCAATACCTCCTGTGACCAAGAACATTGATGAATGCTTTTCATCATTTGATGAGAAAAGGGTTTGGGTGTTAAAATGTACCTTAGATGCACGACGACGATATTTTGGGAGAATGCTTTAAAACTCACTTCGTCTTCTGGTAAAAACATAAATTATCATTCACTTTCACTTGAGGATGAAGTACTTGTAGCATATTACAAGAGGAAGAAATTGTTGTCTCAACAACATATGAATGTTATTGGATGTTGTGACCATCTTAGCTAAGTTAAAAGATATCTAAAAGTGAATATACCTTTATAACTGGTGCCATTAGCAATGAAAGGATGATTATTGTTGTTACAATAAATACAAGACCGAGGATAGTGGGTAGACTGGTTAGGCAAAAGGCTTGAAGGGTTCCGGTTTACCTAACGCAGGTAGTGGGGTCCCCCTACGTTTGCTAGACGTAGGAGGAGGTTCACTAGTTTTGTTGTTATTCACTTGAAATCCTTGACTGAAAGAGATTCAGCCTCGGATGTTAATGTTAGTGAAATTATGTTATTTGAAGTGAAGAAGAGAAGTATGCATGAAGCAAGTTCTCGAGGGAGAAGAAGAAAGATCAGAGACCAAGGATGATCTAAGCTGATCGGAATGTCCCTGTATGAATGACAAGGGCTGTTACTTATAGAGAAAGGTTCTTCCCAGAAGGGAAACCTTTGACTAGTGAACCTCAGCTGCAGTAGGGGACTTACCCATCTAGGGGTTGAAGGCTTCGGACCTGCGGATAAAAGGATGTCTCCTTTGCACATGCCACTTTTGCGGCTGGGAGGAGAGTTGGTAAGTTATCAGTGACGTGACTGATTCCTGTGCTTGTTCTTTTTGCTGTTCACTACAGCTCGCGGGTTTAAACCTTTTAACCTGTTATGTGCTTTAGTCATTTTATTGAGACTTGAGCTACCCCGTCATCAGCCCCCAAGTCAGAGGTGTTTGGGATATATGCTCAAAGGCTTCTAACTTTACACATTCTTTTTATTGCTTGAAGGCTTCAAGGGTTCTTGAGCGGTTGAGATTTTGAATTTTTGAAATGACAACTGATGTGATAGGTGGCAGTTATCACAGGCGGCGGTTTTAATTATCTGCCGTGTAATTATAACTCCCATTCTTATCTTTTATCCCTTTTTTATTCCTTCGTCTTTTTTTACATACCAAACAACAAAAAGTAATTCTTCATTCCATTCACACATGGTAACCAAACAAGATATGAAATGGTAATGATCAATTCCATTACCTCATCTATTCCATTACCTCGTCTATTTCATTCCCCCGTCCATTACATTACCCCATACCAAACAGACCCAAAAAAATCTAGAAACAAAAAGTTTTGTTTTTGGAGTCAAGTGAGATAAACCCAAAGGTCATTTAAATTTAAAGTTTTAATAATAAAGTAAACCAGGAGCACTTCCTCTTTTTCTGTTGATTTTCCTCACCATTTGCATTGATTGCCAGCATCCCCTACTCTTCTCCTACGTGTCAAAACCCACCCAGAACAACAACTCAACTTCTCCATTCTCAGCCTAGATCATCACCATTTAACTCAAAATCCAACCAAATTTCAAACGATCATTCTCTCCACCTCTTCAATTTTCCCACCGATCATCAAGTGCCGGTACGTCCACAGTTTCCTCAACGCGCTTCTAATTCGGACTTTACATGTTGATTTTGAATCTATTTTGCGTAATGCGTGTTTAATATCATATAATCTTATACTCTATCGGCGATCCTTCCGATCGAGAAGCATTTAATATATATTATATAATGATAATGATAATGATAGTGATAGTGATATTACATGAATGTGTTAGCTAGGGTTTCAGTGTTTTGTTAAAGAAGCATTTTATCAATTGATTTAGAATATTAGGGTTAGATTTTGTGATTTTATTTTTGCAAGCGATAATTGTGAAAAAAAAAAAAAAAAAAAACAATGTAGAAATGTTATAAATATGACTTAAGTTTTGTAATGTGAGTAGAAGATGATTGCATGTAGGGATAGTATCGGTACCCGCAAATTACCGAAATCGAAACTGAGCTCAACTAATACCGTACTTATGCCGTTAATATCGGTGATATATCAGTTATATCGGTCCCCTAGTAAAATATCAGTGTCAAATATCGGTACCGATATTATCAATGATATTGACCAATATTTGACCGATATAACCGATATTTGACCAATATAACCAATATATCACTGAATTATTAGTGTTAAATTGCTATATATATATAAATTCGGCATTATATTAAAATTACCGATATCTCAAATATCGGTTCTTGACCGATATCCGATATTTTACCGCATTAACTGCATAGTATCGTACCGATTATTGGCTGTCAGTGCCGGTATGATGGCAGCATTGTTGAAAACACTGAAAAGTACGAATACCGAAAGCGTTGAAAACAAATACTAATTGTTTGTCTTGTGTGGTTATTAGGCGTGTGTAATGGATGATTATATGGATCATAGCTCTGGGGAAGACAGTGACGGAAATGAGTCGGAATTAGAGGAATATGCAGATAAAACGTATGAAGAACTAACGGGTGGAAAACACGGTGTGAAGTTATCTGATGTAACATTCACTTGCCCGTTTTGTACGAACAAGAAAAAGCGCGATTACCAGTATAAGGATCTATTACAACACGCGACCATGGTGGGAAAAAGCGATTCGAAAAAACGAAGTGTGAAAGAAAAAGCAAGTCATTTAGCGCTCGTGAAATATCTCGAGAAAGATGTTATGGAAAACATCGGTCCGTCACAAGCGAAAGATAATGTTGACCATCTTGCAGAGCATGACGGTGATGAGATGTTTGTATGGCCATGGAAGGGTATTGTGGTCAATCTCCCTATCGAGTTAAAAGACGGGCGTTATGTAGGAAAAAGTGGTTCGAATTTAAGGGATACGTTGTCTACGAGAGGGTTTAATCCCACGCGGGTGATTCCGTTATGGAACTTTCGCGGTCATTCGGGATCCGCGCTTGTCGAGTTTAAAAAAGACTGGGTGGGGTTCAACAACGCGATGTCGTTTGAGAAATCGTATGACGCTGATCATCACGGTATACGGGATTGGAAGGTTAATAAAGACGATCTCAAGGATGAGATTTACGGGTGGGTTGCGCGATCCGATGATTATAATGCGACTAATATTATTGGAGAACATCTTCGTAAGATTGCGGATCTTAGAACCATTTCGGATATAATGGCGGAAGAAGATCGTAAAGTGGATAGCTTGGAATCGAATTTGAAAAATATAAATGAAGTGAAAAAGAAGCAGTTGGAAGAAATGGAGAACCAATATGTCGAAACTGAACACTCTCTCAAAGAGCGTATGGCCGAAAAAGACGTACTTGTTCAAAAATATAATGAAGGTTTGTGTGTTTTTTAGCTTCACATCTACAGTTATTGTGATATAACAAATTTGTTACTTTTTTTTTTGTATATGTCAGAGCTCAAGAAAATTGAGTCGGGTGCACGAGAACATATCCAGAAAATCATTAGCGACCATTTAAAGACGAAACAGCAAGTGGGAGACGAAAAGAGAAAACTTGAGCTTCAAGGGCAAGAACTACAGAAACGTGAAGCGAATAACGAAATCGAACAAAAAAAGCTAGCTGAAGAAATTGCACAGGTGTGACACTTTGCGTATTTCGTGTTACGTTCATAAATGCGAAACTGAAGTTGCTTCCTTTTGTTCTTTCAGAATGCTGTACGGAATAGTTTGCTTGAGAAGGCATCTGATGAGCAACAGAAAGCCGATGAAAGTGTGATGAATCTCGCAGAAGATCAGAAGGTTAAGGATTATATTTTTTTATATTATTATTATTATTATCAAGTTTTGAGGTGAATTTTGCTGTTTTTGGTATAACCAGTGGGTTATCACCCGCGCTCCGCAACGGGTTCGAAACGTAGATAAAAATAAGCAAATCGAAGAGAGTTAAAGTTGTTTGATGTTTTAGTTAAGGGGCTAAACATGTCATTGTTAAAGTTGAGGGGCTAAAGTTGTTTTAGTTAAGGGGCTAAACATGCCATTATTAAAGTTGAGGGGCTAATCTTTTTTAGTTAAGGGTCTAAACATGTCATTATTAAAGTTGAGGGGCTAAAAAGTCATTATTAAAGTTGAGGGGCCAAAGATGTTTGATGTTGACAAAACAAAATAGCCTTTTAATATATATAATAATTTGTTGAGTGTCGACTTCAGAGGGAAAAAGAAGAATTGCACAAGAAAATAATTATGCTCGAGAAACAGTTGGATTCAAAACATGCAGTCGAGCTGGAAATAGAAAAGTTAAAAGGGCAATTAAATGTTATGAAGCACATTGGTGAAGATGATATGGAGACTTTAAAAAAAGTGGATGAGATACAGAAGAACTTGCGAGAACGAGAGGAAGAACTCGACGATTTGGAAAGTTTAAATCAAACTCTCGTTGTTCAGGAACGCAAAAGCAACGATGAACTTCAAGAAGCTCGTAAAGAACTGATTGAAGTGAGCACATTTTACTTTTATTAGTTTATAATGGGTCCAAATGGGTCGGGTGAAAATAGCTACGGTTGGGTTGAACCAAAATGTTTTGTCCAAAAGTATTATTTTTGGAACTAGCATATCACTATATCAAATATGATTTATATTACTTCAATAATGATCTATTTTTTTATAAAATGATGAGAAAATGCAATTTTCGTTCCTGAGGTTTGGCCAGTTTTGCGACTTTCGTCCAAAGGTTTGTTTTTTCGCATCTGGATCCAAAAGGTTTGAAATCTTGCCATTTTCATCCGGCTCGTTAACTCCATCCATTTTCTCCGTTAAGTCAGAGTTATTTCCGTTTTTTTTTTGCTAACTTAATTCGGTCGCAAAACTGGCCAAACCTCAGGGACGAAAATGACATTTTACTCTAAAATGATTTATAAGAATTTATGCATCAAAAATATAGTTGGGGTGACTTTTGTTTTGTTTGACCTAATTCCATTTGTTATTTTTTTATTGTACGTATTTTGACCCATTAGAGATTAAGCATAACTCAAATTAACCCATCCATTAGTAATTGGGTTTTAAATGCATGTGAAAATTACTCTTTTGCAGGGCTTAAAAGATTTACCAAACACAGCTCATATTGGTTTGAAGAGGATGGGAGGACTCGAGAATAAACCATTTATTGATGCCATGAAGAGGAAATATGACGAGTCAGAGGCGGAAGATAGAGCGTCGGAATTATGTTCGTTGTGGGAAGAGTTTCTTCGCGATCCAAATTGGCATCCGTTTAAAGTCATCACTGTTAATGGAAAATCTCAGGTATACATGTGATTAGAGGTGACAATTTTGACGTATATATAAGTAGAGGCCGGTTAACGTACAAGACCACCTTATCATATGATGCGTACGCGAGCATCTCAACCGCACATCTAATCGAATGCGGTGGCACAATAGTAATTAATTTTGCATAATTACACATGGGTTTGGTTAAACCCTAATTATGCACATTATTTGCATAATTACGCACGTTATATTGGTGGTCGCGTACCGTCGCACGTTAAGAGACTTTTGTATTTAAACCTTTCACTATATAAGTAAATGACCGACTTGGGGTTTATTTTATCTCTAACAGGCCAAGCGGGTGGTTAACGTTCAGAAAATTAGCTAAAAAGAGATTACTATGGTGTATTTGTGTAATGTTTTGTATAATATCTCAGAAGTTAAATATAATTTTTTTGTTTTTATTTTTATACAATGGGTGCAGCGTGTGATAGATGAAAATGAGGAAAAACTGAAGGGGTTAAAAAGAAACTACGGGGAAGAAGTTTATAAAGCTGTGGCTACTGCGTTAACAGAAATAAACGATTGCAATCCGAGTGGAGCATATGTGACAACCGAGCTATGGAACTTCAACGAGGGCCGGAGATCTACGTTAAAGGAAGGAGTTATGTCTCTTTTAAAAATGTGGGACATGCACAAACGAAGGCGGAACATGTGACCGGGTTTCACGCATGTTACATTAGAAGTATGCTTTCTGGTGCTGCGAACTCCAGCTTCCGTCTAGTTAATATAAACCAAACTGACAATATTTAGACCTTCTAAAAACCTTTCTGTTTAAATTGTCTTCCTATCTAGGATAAACAGAAATTGGTAGTTAGTGTGATAAAGGTGTGTGCATGGGTCGGGGTTGGGCTCAGAACGTAACCAGAACCGAAATTTCAGTTTTCGGTTCTAGGAGGCTTTTAGGTTTGGGTTTCCAGTTTTACGTATGGGTTTGGTTTAGTTATGGGTCAGTGTCTGGTTTTACAATTGTGCTTGAAAAAAATTGGCCCAAAATGATGAATTTGGGCCTGAAACGTTTGGTATAAAATTTTGTTAATCATATGTTATTAGAAAAACAGTGTTAACACAAAATAGTACATAGATCATCATATCTCACACACCCATACTAGACTTATTAACAATTATAAAAACACTTTATACCAAAAAAACAACATTAAAACTAGGGGTGTAAACGAGACGAGCCTTGTAGAGCCCTAGCCAGAACTCAAGTCTGGCATGTGAAGCTCGCTAGGCTCATCAAGACTTAGTGTAATATTAGTTTTTATTAATATTTAATAACATTAACTCATTATTTAAAGTTGTCTAGTAAATGACCCGAGTCAAGCTTATTTAAACTTGTTTACGAGCCGAGACTGAACATAAAAATAAGCTTGTTTAGTAGACGAACCCGAGCCTGAGCCCAAACTTCACTTATCGAGCTTGCGAGTCTAAACAAATCTATTATTTATGTTATTTTTATTTAATATATTAATTAATTGATAATAAACGAGCCGAGTTCGAAAACTTACCAACGAACCGAGCTCGAGCTATGAAAACAAAGCTTGACCCGAGCCTAGCTCGAGCTCTCGTAAGCTAGTTAATCACGCTCGAGCTTGGTCAAACTCGGACTTAGCTTAGCTCGTATACACCGCCAGTGATTTTTATATTAGAGAAAGTTTAATTATAAAATAAAAAAACTTGATTAGTTCAATTACCTATATATATTTTAAATTTTAAATTAAAATTAGAACACAATGAATAGTAACATCATTAAGGGATGAGTAAATAGTATCGGGTACCAAATTTACTATACCAATCATTTTCGGTACCAATTTGGTACCCACATTTTGGTGTTTTCAGAATCGTTACTTTCGATTCGACACTGGTCTAGCATCATACCTAGGGGTGCAAACGAGCCGAGCTACTCGTGAGCTACTCGAGCTCGGCTCGAAAAAAAGCTCGAACGAGCCGAGCTTAAACGAGCTCGAGCTCGAGCCCGAGCCTAAAAACAAGCTCATTTAGTAAACGAGCCCGAGCTTCGCTTATCGAGCTCGAGCCGGCTCGCGAGCCTAAACGAGCTTTCTATTTATATATTTTTTATTAATATATTAAACATATATTTATATAATAATAATTACCATTTATATAAATATAAAAAAATAACTAAATTATATGTATAATATTAATTATAAATAATACAAATTAATTAATAAATATTAAACGAGTCGAGCCCGAGCCGAGCTCAAGCTTGAAAAATTATCTTCGAGCCGAGCTTGAGCTTTAGAAATAAAGCTCGAATCGAGCCGAGCTCGAGCTTTCATATGTTAAACGAGCTCGAGCCTGGTCGAGCTCGGGCTCGGCTCGTTTGCACCCCTAATCATACCTGTATTTACTGATTTTTACCTTCAAATACCATACCGTATGGTATCAAGCATTTTCGGTGTCGGTACCTAATTTCGATGATTTTCCGAATCGTACTTTCGGTGCCATTACCGGTACCGAGATCATCCATATTTTAACGTGTTAGCACCGTAATAACTAAACTGAAAACAACCGAATTTCCAACGTGTGGGACGTGTGGGTCCTATTATTATATATTAGATTATTTAAAATCGATTTTTTAGGACGAAGTGACTATCGTTACCACGTCATATTTATTTATGTTTTGATATTCGGAATCTGTTTGCCGTTGCCGACACGCGTTTTGCAAATATTAGGTCCCCGCCGCAACGCGCGGGCGGAAAATCAACTAGTTACCTTAAAAATAGAAGAGTTAAATGTCATTTTAGTCCCTGTGGTTTGGGCCATTTTGTCAGTTTAGTCTAAAAGTTTTATTTTTCGCATGTGGGTCCAAAAATGTTTCACCGTTGCCATTTTAGTCCAACAGGTTAACTTCATCCATGTTTTCTGTTAACAAGAAGGGCAATTCAGCCATTTTATATCTAATTCTGTTAACTAGAAGGGCAATTCGGTCATATAAAATGACCAAATTGCCCTTCTCGTTAACAAAATAATTGATGAAGTTAACACAGTGGACTAAAATCCCAATGGTGAAACATTTTTGGACCCACATGAGAAAAATAAAACGTTAGGACTAAACTAACAAAATATCTCAAACCACATAGACTAAAATGGCATTTACCTAATTAGCTCAACATAGAATTAGGAACCTTCCATGAAACGACACCGTATTGCACCAATAATCAAAACCCTAAATCGTTCACAAGTCTATATATATACAGCAGCCACAATTACCAGTTCACCAAATCAACCACCGCCGTAGGCGTTTGGGTTCACCCATCTCTCTTCTTTTCCATCATCTCTTCTTCTTTGTTATTATTTATGTTTGAAATTTGTATGGATTGCATTTGTTGAATTTGATTGTAAATAGAGCCAGACAGATGTTCAGCATCTGTTTATTTTTCTCTATTTATGCACAACAATGCGTATATAAAACGCCTGATTCTTTTTCCTCTACGATCTTCTTGGTTTAGTGGAGGAGGAGGATTAGGCAGCGGCCAGACAACCGTAGAGATGGTTTCCACAGATGAATAGTTATTGCTATCTGTTTGTCTACTAAATTCTATCTCACATCTTTATTCTTTCTTAACCTTTTTATTATTATATCTTTATTATTTATACCTTAATTATATTCAATTCCATTCCATTTTTTTTCCTTTCAAAATGGACATGTTTATTTGTGAATTGTAGATAGAACCAATGAAAATCTGGATTTTTCATCCTGTACAAAATAACACTAAAAAGTTGCAAAATCTTACATCGGTGGTGAAAAAACAATTTGGTGCATCCTTTCTTTTTCGGTATTTTGATGGGTTATTGAAACTAGTGTGATTGCTCCTTGCTATGCGGCAGGAAATCGGTTGGTAACTATTCGGTTTGTTAAGGTACCGACATTCAGCATAATAACCAAAAAATAAGGGCATCATTGGCCCAAAAGGATACTTATATGCGTTTTCAATCGATCAAAAACCAAAAAGAAAAAAAAAAACAAACTGATACTGATAAAATCGACACTGGTATCGATAATGTCCGGTATGGTACATGCAATCGCTATAGCTTATGACTCAAACAGTACTATATTTTGAATCGAATTCATAAAAAAACTAAATTTATTATACTCTTTCATGCTACTTGAATAAAATTTATATATTGTTGTATGAATAAAAATAACTATGTTTCAGTTATGTTTTCAAAATATTGATGTATAAATAAAAATAAATATGTTTCAGTCATGTTTTCATAATAAAAATAACTGCGGTTGTGTGCTCAGCTAGCTTCAGAAGTGGCTGATGATTCTAAACCAGTAGCTGATCGTCGTTTCCACCCGATGCTAGTTCTCTATCATCATATGACTATTTAAGCCTGCACACCTAAATCATATGCACGCAATGGCCAATTTAACATACAGTAACATGAAGTTCTACCGTTGAATGAAAACGTGTTATATTTTACCAGACTCGTTTTCAAACAAAATTTTCGTCAAAATGTAGGCCAACTGAAAATGTACATAAAATAAGCATGAAAACGTTTTATATTTGACCCGACTCGTTTCCGGGAAAAAATTACGTCGACAAGTAAACCAACTTAAACTTTCTTTCTTTATAAATGTCTTGACATACTTAAAAGTCCATTTTAAAATAACCCTTTTACAATAAATACACTCTTTGTTCTCATTTATGAAATAAAACATAACTTATGTTTACTAAATTACATAATCACACATTCCCGTCCAATCTATCTTACGACTGGATCTTCGACCACTTACACCTCGTGATGATGATCCGTGATTCTGTACAACCTGCATTCACCACATACATTCACATCATTAGTATTTGGTGACATTATATATAATTTAAGATTCAGCATTATAGGATCACGTCGCGTTCTATCCTCATATACATTCCATTCGGTTATCTTTTTGAATTCAAGCATTTCATCTCGGTGTTTAACCTTCAATGAGTCAACAATAATGTACCTGCATTTCATTTCATTTCATTCTCAAAGGCAACCCAGTTAGCATCATTAATACTCATATATATTTACACCTTAGATACATACATACATACATACATACATACATACATACAAGTCTCACTCATTCGAATACATATGGTTCAATAACACGCATAGATATTACCTAAACTAACTCTTTCGAGCATAATACATTCTACTTTATACACCTACCCCTTTATCCAAGCTCTTACATACAACTTACATTCTCACATATTCATACTA
The DNA here is from genome assembly GCA_030545235.1 of Helianthus tuberosus. NCBI lineage: Eukaryota > Viridiplantae > Streptophyta > Magnoliopsida > Asterales > Asteraceae > Helianthus > Helianthus tuberosus. The sequence continues at coordinate 136,659,897 of CM060385.1, read as the reverse complement.
ACAATTCTTAGTCACAAACTACAATACATATAAGTCTCATACATACCAACCTACGCGTATACTCATTTCTATTCGTGTTTACTAATGGATTCCATCTACTAACATACAATTAATCTATTCATACATTCCTACATATTTATTTTGTTCCCACACATACTTGCTTACACGCCTCATTCTTACCCGTACCTCATAAACACTCTTTAATGAGTTTGGGGTACATTTCGGGAGCTTAAAAATGAGTTCTACAATCACTTGTACCTCACAAAACTATATGGTAGGTTGGGGGTACATTATGGAACTTTTACGGGCTTGGGAATGGGTCTACGGGGTCCGGAATCGAAAAAAACGAAGAAACAGGGCAGTTGGCGTCGGCTGGTGCGTAGACAACAACTTAGGGCGTTGGCCAACTGCTGCCTCGCGTCGGCGACGCTGCTACCAGCGTTGGCGACGCTGCCCCTGTAGCACCGACGCTGGATTTCATTCTTTTCGATGTTTCGACCCCCTGTTCGCGCATCCCGAACTTCCCAAAACGTATAATAACATTATTCCAAGTCCCCAAATCATTCTAACACTTAACCCCAAGTTCTCACAACCAAATCCTATACTTTTATCTTACTTTCTTGATTTTGACATGTTTGATGTTACTGAGTTGTTTCCGACAAAGTTAACTACTTTTTATCCGCTACGACAATACTTACCTTAAAATGTGACAACTCGTAATTTAGAACCTCTAGTAATGCTTTGATGTAACTTGTCTGGATTATATGTGATTGTGTGATGCATCGATTAAATGAAATGTTATGTTTGGATTATGTGAATGAATGTATGTATGTATATATATATATATATATATGACTCGGATCGCACAACACAACCCGATCGCACAAGCCCTTATTGGGCCGAACATCTCATCCTTGTTACACTATGATTGCACTCGAAACAGATGGGCAGCCCATGATGGGTTCGGCCACCCACCTATTTAAACTAGGACATAACCCTTATGGGGTTTTGTTTCCTCATTGTTTGCTAAACACTCTAAACACACAAACCCTACTCTCTCTTTCTCTCCTCTCGAAGCCGACGGCAAACATCCCCATCTCTCGAAGCTTTCTTGTTCGGATCATCCTTGTTTTACCTTCTAACCGGTTAGTGTTATATCATTATTTGATTTTGATATGATTGATGTTTGTTGATCGAGTGGCTATGTGTTGTTTGATGATTAAGGCGTTATGTTAGTAAAATACTTGATGAACAATCGGTTTAGATCATTATAAGTATAAGGATTGATGAATGCTGTAATGTTGATATAAATAATTAGGAACCGAATGGATGTAACATAATCGGCTGTATGTATGTGTATTCGGACCAATGATATGATCGAACATGAGGTGTTGTGTGATGATTTGAAATCAAGATTGATAGACTCATGTATGAGTTACTGTTTATGTTTTGATTATGTTTAGGGTTCATAAGAATTGATGTTAAAACTCTAGTTTGATCGAATATGATATGGTTGGTAACTGTTAGAGTTAATCTTGCAAGATAAAAGGAAACAAGTTAATTAATTGCATGAATTAAGGAAAGTATGTAACTGATCACACAAACCCCTGTAATCGCACAAGTTCAAATCATACAAGTTCCGATCGCACAAGGGAATCGCACAAGCTGGGATTCCATATAATACAACTGTTCAAAGCACATTGTACAACCTAGGATTGCATGATCGCACAAGACTTGTGGATCGCACAAGACAGTGCCGATCGCACAAGGCTTGGGCCATACACATCTGTTGAACATTTCTATGCTGTTGGGCCTCAAAGCCCAAACCCAGTCGCACAAGAACCTTTCAATCGCACAAGTCCATCCGGACCGCACAAGACCAATATTTGTTATTATTTGGGCCGTGTATATATGTTTGGGACTTTAAATGTTTGGGCCGGGTTTATGTTGGATCGCACAACATGCTGTGGATCGCACAAGGGTGTGCTGATCGCACAACATGTTGGGCCGAGTTATGTTTGGGCGTCATGCGTATGCTAAACAGTTATCGTTTAACGTGTTCTTTGGGTATGCCATGATCGTTATGTGCTAGTAACCTGTTAGTTTTGTGTAAACTTATGTGCACTACTTGAACCTAGACCTGACTTGTATGGTAACCATGTGAGGACGTGGTTGACCCCTAGCAACTCGATTGACCTTTTGCTTATCTGCCGAGCTAACCTAAGGTGTGTTCACACTTTCTACAAAGCATGGTAATTCCCGGTGGGTTGGGAATGGGTTAAGGAATATGGATTCCTCGTCCTTCTTGGGTAGGACAGTACGGGTTAAGGAATGTAATTCCTCGTCCTCTTGGACAGTTTAAATTTCACTAGACCAAAACTCTATCACGAAGTCCCTCCTTTTATATCGACTTAATCGCCGGGCCAATGGTGAGCGGGTCATTAGTTAGATAGCGCTATTTAGGTCTGACAAGCCTCACACCGTGCCGCAGAGGACGGGCATGAACTAATGGATCTCGGCACGTCAATGATGATAGACATTGACGCTAAGGGCACATAAACATGACTAAAGTCAGTGGTCGATTTGGTAATGAGTCTAGTAGTGTAAACATGGGGTAGCCCCCACGGCTGGATTGCCATAGTAAACGGGATTAAACAAAACACGTTTTCAACTATGGGGTAGCCCCCACGGAAAGGGTGCCAGTTAAAGGAAACTATGTTTTTGGAATAACTTAAACAAACACCCAACTGTGAACTCGCTCAACTTTGTTGTTGACTCGTTACTACATGCTTTGCAGGTCGTTAGGTTTAACAGGAGCTTGCATGGGGAAGAGTCGTTATGGAGCATGGACATTGAGTGTTCATGATAAACTTAAATACTCTGAATTTATGATTTGGGTTTTGAACTATTTGCTTCCGCTGATAACTTAGACTTATTAAATTGTTTTTGGACACCAATTATATTGTGTGGTTGAACTTTTAATTACTTTACTATATTGTTCAATATGATGGGTGGCTCGATCCTGGTCATGTCACGCCTCCAAGCGGTGATACTCTGCGTGTGGATTTTGGGGGTGTGACAGATTGGTATCAGAGCCATTGGTTATAGTGAACTTGGTTTTAAAAAAGGGGAAACACTTTTTGGTAAAACCAGACTATAACCTGTACAGTGCTCAACGACCCACAACGACGTTTCGCTCCACGTGCAAGGCTCAACATTATAGGTGATATGATTTATGTTTATATTGCCTACTTGCTAGTTACATAGTACATTGCTCATGGTATGCTTAGTTAGTATAACAACTGTTGCTTGAACTCTGTGTGCTTACTCTCTTCTGTCACTCCACATTTACACACATGCGTGACACTTTTCTTACTTGTGTTTTCTTCGATGTGAAGATCATGAGTGGACGTCTGAATTTGACTGAAGCCCAGCTGACGGCTCTAATCAATGAACGAGTTGCTGAGGCACTCGCAGCTATCCCTGCAGGAGGTATAACCTGCCATTTCGACCTATCCTAGGATGTTTAGATCATACTCTCACGAACCAACCCTCGTGCTTAATCTTGTCTTTTCTTTCTCGCGCGACAGGTCAGCCTGCTCAGCCTCCCGCGTGTACGTTCAAGACCTTTATGGACTGTAGACCTAGTACCTTCAGTGGTACAGAAGGAGCTGTAGGTCTCCTCCACTGGTTTGAGAAGCTCGAATCTGTCTTCGAGATGTGTGAATGCTCTGAGGCTCGTAGGGTAAAGTTTGCTACTGGAACACTTGAAGGTGCTGCGTTAACCTGGTGAAAAGCACAGGTCCAACTGCTAGGGCTGGCGGTTGCTAACGCCACCCCATGGAACGGTTTCAAAGAACTGATCAAAGAAGAGTACTGTAGTCGTGACGACATTCACAAGCTGGAGGTAGAGTTCTTCAACTTAAAGATGACGGGGTCAGAAATTGAAGCGTACACGAAAAGATCGAACGAGTTGGCTATCTTGTGTCCTACTATGGTAGACCCTCCCATCAAACGTATCGAACTGTACCTTAAGGGTTTGGTGCCAGAAATTCAAAGTCACGTGACCTCAGCTAATCTTGGCACCATTCATCAAATCATCAAGTTGGCTCATCGTCTCACTGATCAGGCGGTGGAGTAGAACAGGTTACCAAAGCGTATTAGTGCTACTACTTCTGATACTCCCAGCGACAACAAGCGTAAATGGGATGGAACTTCAAGCAAAGGTTTAACTTCTGTTCAGTCCCAGTCTCAGCAGAGAAGGACTGACGACTACAAGAGCCCTAGTCAGCAATCACCTGGTAGCCAAAGTCAAGGTGGGTACAGGGGAATTCACCCCAAATGCAATCGCTGTAACCTACACCACAGCGGGCCATGCACCAGGAGTAACTGTCATCGGTGCAACAAGCCAGACCACGCCGCAAAGGATTGCAGAAGTTTACGCCCCACGAATCAGAATCGTCAGCAACAACAAGCCCCACAGAATCAACGTCAACAACATCAGCAACAACAGGGCAACAACAAAGGGTGCTTTCAGTGTGGTGCTGAAGGCCACTTCAAGAGAGACTGCCCACAGCTAAACCGAAACCAGAACAACAACAACAATAATCAGGGGAATGGTAACAATGGGGGCAACAACGATGGCAATGGTGCCAGGGGCGTGTATTCGTGATTGGCCAGGGTGAAGCGAGGAATGATCCCAATGTTGTGACGGGTAAGTTCCTACTGGACGACTTTTATGTTACTGTTTTATTTGATTCGGGTGCCGATACTAGCTACGTGTCCTTAAAAGTTAGTCAAATGCTTAAGCGTACCCCAACACTTTTGAACACCAAGCACACTGTAGAGCTAGCTAATGGTAACAGTTTAGAGGCCACACACGTAGTCAAGGGTTGTAATCTTGTTCTTGCTAATCAGACCTTCTCTATCGACCTCATTCCTATCGTTCTGGGTAGTTTCGACGTTGTCATTGGGATGGATTGGTTATCCCAACACCAAGCAGAGATTCTTTGCAACGAGAAGATTGTTCGTATTCCTCGTTCAGGTGATGAACCTCTCATGATTCGTGGCGACAAGAGTGGTGCTGTTGTGAGCATCATCTCTTTCCTTAAGGCCCAGAAGTGTTTGCGGAAGGGCCACACTGCTATTTTGGCTTTCGTTACTGATACCTCAACGAAGGAGAAGAAGATAGAAGATTTTCCGATTGTGCGTGACTTTCCTGAGGTATTTCCTGAGGAATTACCGGGTCTTCCGCCTCATCGACAAGTCGAGTTTCAAATCGAGCTAGCTCCTTGAGCAGCGCCAATAGCTTGTGCACCTTATCGTTTAGCCCCATCAGAACTAGAAGAGCTGTCTACGCAACTACAAGAGCTCTTGGATAAAGGTTTTATTCGTCCTAGCTCTTCGCCCTGGGGAGCTCCAGTGCTATTCGTGAAGAAGAAAGACGGTACCTTCAGAATGTGTATTGACTATCGCGAACTCAACAAGGTGACTGTGAAGAATCGCTATCCTCTTCCACGCATTGATGACCTATTCGACCAGCTGCAGGGGTCGAGCTTCTATTCAAAGATTGATCTGAGATCGGGATACCACCAGCTGAGAGTCCGAGAAGAGGACGTCTCCAAAACAGCCTTTAGAACTCGTTATGGACACTACGAGTTTTTGGTCATGCCTTTTGGGCTGACAAACGCACCTGCGGTCTTCATGGACCTTATGAACCGAGTGTGTAAACCTTACCTGGATAAGTTCGTTATAGTTTTCATCGACGACATCCTGATCTATTCTAAGAGTCAGGAGGAACACGAGCAGCATCTACGACTTATTTTGGAACTCCTTCGAACAGAACAACTTTATGCTAAGTTTTCGAAATGTGACTTCTGGCTTCGCGAAGTCCATTTCCTAGGCCACGTGGTAAACAAGGACGGGATTCACATTGATCCATCCAAGGTAGACTCGATCAAGAACTGGCCTGCACCCCGTACACCAACAGAAATCCGCCAATTCTTGGGTTTGGCAGGTTATTACAGAAGGTTTATCAAGGATTTCTCCAAGATTGCGCAACCTCTCACCTCACCAACTCAGAAAGGTGTCACCTATCGTTGGGGTGATGCACATGAATCGGCATTTCAGCACTTAAAGGATAGACTTTGTAGCGCGCCTATTCTCTCATTGCCTGAAGGAACAGATGATTTTGTGGTTTATTGTGACGCTTCCATTCAAGGACTTGGTTGCGTGTTGATGCAACGTGACAAGGTCATTGCCTACGCATCGCGCCAACTTAAAGTTCACGAAAGGAACTACACTACACAAGATTTGGAGCTGGGAGCTGTTGTTTTCGCACTCAAGATATGGAGACATTACTTGTACGGTACCAGGTGCACCATTTACACCGATCACAGGAGTCTCGAGCATATCTTTAAGCAAAAGGAGTTAAACACGCGACAACGTCGATGGGTCGAGCTCCTTAATGATTACGAATGCGCGATCAAGTACCATCCAGGCAAAGCCAATGTGGTGGCCGACGCCCTCAGTCGAAAGGAAACAAAACCTAAGTGAGTACGCGCGTTACAACTTACCATCCAATCTAGTCTTCCTACTCAGATACGGGATGCTCAGCTAGAAGCTTTGAAAGCAGATAACATCAGGGTGGAGTCCCTGCGAGGATCAAGGAAACGGTTAGGACAAAAGGAAGACGGCGCATACTACGTAACATGGCGCATTTGGGTCCCACTTTATGGAAACTTACGCGAACTTGTGATGGATGAAGCACACAAGTCTCGTTACTCAGTACATCCTGGTTCGGATAAGATGTACCACGATCTCAAAACTACATACTGGTGGCCTAGCATGAAAGCTCACATAGCAACTTACGTCAGTAAATGTTTGACTTGTGCGAGAGTCAAAGTCGAGTACCAGAAACCATCAGGCCTACTTCAATAACCAGAGATCCCAAAATGGAAATGGGAGCAAATTTCCATGGATTTCGTTACTGGCCTGCCTAGATCTCAGCGCGGAAATGACACTATTTGGGTGATAGTGGATCGACTGACCAAGTCTGCACACTTTTTGGCTATCAAAGAAACAGACAAGTTCTCTACTTTAGCAGACGTTTACTTGAAGGAAGTGGTTTCGAGGCACGGGGTGCCAACCTCTATCATATCTGATCGTGATACGCGTTTTACTTATGAACTGTGGCAAGCAATGCACAAGTCTTTTGGCTCTCTATTAGATATGAGCACAACATATCACCCGCAAACGGATGGGCAGTCTGAACGCAACATCCAAACCCTTGAAGACATGCTTAGGGCATGTGTAATCGATTTTGGCAATGGCTGGGAAAGCATCTCCCGTTAGTGGAGTTCTCGTATAATAACAGTTACCACACCAATATCCAGGCCGCTCCGTTTGAGGCATTGTACGGACGTAAATGCCGATCACCTCTTTGCTGGGCAGAGGTTGGTGATAGCCAGATCACTGGCCCAGAACTTGTGGTAGACACAACAGAAAGAATTGCTCAAATACGACAACGAATGGCGGCAGCTCGTGACCGTCAGAAAAGCTACGCTGATAAGCGCAGGAAACCACTCGAGTTCCAGGTTGGGGATCGAGTGCTACTCAAAGTCTCACCTTGGAAAGGTGTTGTATGTTTTGGGAAACGAGGCAAACCCAATACGTTGGACCATTCGACATCATAGAGAAAATAGGCAAGGTGTCCTACAAACTAAACTTGCCACAGAACTCAGTGGAGTTCACAACGTTTTCCACGTGTCGAATCTGAAGAAGTGTCTGTCAGATGAGACCCTCATAGTTCCTTTGAAGGAGCTCACTATCGACGATCAGCTACGATTCGTTGAGGAACCAGTAGAGATTACTGACCGAGATGTTAAGGTTCTCAAGCGTACCAGAATACCTCTTGTTCGAGTTCGTTGGAACTCCCGTCGTGGCCCAGAGTTCACCTAGGAACGCGAACAGTGCAACAACTACTGAGGCTGAAGCTACTGCGGAATTTCGGGACGAAATTCCAAACCAACGGGGGAAGGATGTGACACCCCAGGGAAACCAGGAAACCATACAACCAAACTAGCTTCCTCAGTGAGTACGTGCTAAATTTCGGGACGAAATTTCTTTCAACTTGGGGATAATGTGACAACTCGTAATTTAGAACCTCTAGTAATGCTTTGATGTAACTTGTCTGGATTATATGTGATTGTGTGATGCATCGATTAAATGAAATATTATGTTTGGATTATGTGAATGTATGTATATATATATATATATATATATATATATATGACTCGGATCGCACAACACAACCCGATCGCACAAGCCCTTATTGGGCCGAAGATCTCATCCTTGTTACACTATGATTGCACTCGAAACAGATGGGCAGCCCATGATGGATTTGGCCACCCACCTATTTAAACTAGGACATAACCCTTATGGGGTTTTGTTTCCTCATTGTTTGCTAAACACTCTAAACACACAAACCCTACTCTCTCTTTCTCTCCTCTCGAAGCCGACGGCAAACATCCCCATCTCTCGAAGCTTTCTTGTTCGGAACATCCTTATTTTACCTTCTAACCGGTTAGTGTTATATCATTATTTGATTTTGATATGAATGATGTTTGTTGATCGAGTGGCTATGTGTTTTTTGATGATTAAAGCGTTATGTTAGTAAAATACTTGATGAACAATCGGTTTAGATCATTATAAGTATAAGGATTGATGAATGCTGTAATGTTGATATAGATAATTAGGAACTGAATGGATGTAACATAATCGGCTGTATGTATGTGTATTCGGACCAATGATATGATCGAACATGAGGTGTTGTGTGATGATTTGAAATCAAGATTGATAGTCTCATGTATGAGTTACTGTTTATGTTTTGATTATGTTTAGGGTTCATAAGAATTGATGTTAAAACTCTAGTTTGATCGAATATGATATGGTTGGTAACTGTTAGAGTTAATCTTGCAAGATAAAAGGAAACAAGTTAATTGATTGCATGAATTAAGAAAAGTATGTAACTGATCACACAAACCCCTTTAATCGCACAAGTTCAAATCATACAAGTTCCGATCGCACAAGCTGGGATTCCATATAATACAACTGTTCAAAGCACATTGTACAACCTAGGATTGCATGATCGCACAAGGCTTGGACTATACACATCTGTTGAACATTTCTATGTTGTTGGGCCTCAAAGCCCAAACCCAGTTGCACAAGAACCTTTCAATCGCACAAGTCCATCCGGACCGCACAAGACCAATATTTGTTATTATTTGGGCGGTGTATATATGTTTGGGACTTTAAATGTTTGGGCCGGGTTTATGTTGGATCGCACAACATGTTGTGGATCGCACAAGGGTGTGCTGATCGCACAACATGTTGGGCCGAGTTATGTTTGGGCGTCATGTGTATGCTAAACAGTTATCGTTTAACGTGTGCTTTGGGTATGCCATGATCGTTATGTGCTAGTAACCTGTTAGTTCTGTGTAAACTTATGTGCACTACTTGAACCTAGACCTGACTTGTATGGTAACCATGTTAGGACGTGGTTGACCCCTAGCAACTCGATTTACCTTTCGCTTATCTGCCGAGCTAACCTAAGGTGAGTTCACACTTTCTACAAAGCATGGTAATTCCCGGTGGGTTGGGAATGGGTTAAGGAATATGGATTCCTCATCCTTCTTGGGTAGGACAGTACGGGTTAAGGAATGTAATTGATGGATCGTCGTATGACCCTAAACAGTCAGTATGAGTAGTTCATCATCATTTGCAAAGGCGGAATCAATGTAAATGACGTCAAACAGCTTGTTTCCTTTTAATCTTTATCTATTGATGATTTCCTGAGCTTTTACAATCAATTCTGACAAAAATTCGGCAGCACCTCAGCTCACACACACATAATTTCCTATCAAATGAACATGCACAACCCCTATATATAGACCTAGTGATTTCGTTTGAAATGGACCCTGACACCTTCAAATGAAATTACACACTTAAACATGTACAAACCCTAATTTGATCCCTGTTGTGCACTCGTTTATCTAATCTAGACATAAGACTCGATTAAGACGAAGTTAACAGACACTAGATGCACCAACAGACTCCCCCTTGGATGTTGACGAAGTCTTCGGCGTCGAGTCTTTAGTCTTTGTCTCTTTCCTATCTTCGTGCCCTGAACAATGCAAGACTTGATACCAGACGAAGTTGACAGACATACTGCACTAACAGACTCCCCCTTGAATGTCGACGAAGTTTGTAGTGTCAAGTCTTCATAGTCTTCAGTCTTCATCAGTCTTTGCGTTAACACTGTAAAGCTCCTTTAACCTCTATCAGCTTCAATCTTCAAACTTCAGTATGATAGTTGATCCAGAATGTAAACTCCCCCTTTCGATAAGCTGGAACTTATTTTCTGGTTCAAACTTTACACAATCTGTGCCATGAAGTTCTAGATTTTCACCTGCACATCCTCTACCACAACATAAGTTTCACAAATTTATAACATTTAGATTTAAGAAACATGCCGGTAGAAATCATTTATTCATCAATCTGTATAGTTACATCAAGTTCAAGTGAATGACCTTGATTAACTAATCATACAATCTTTCAAAATATTTATATATAACATTCAAAGTTTCTCAACAAACTCTCCCAAACCAATGTAGTTCATCATGTTTAGCACTTGGAATTTTGAAAATCAGCTTTCCAACATCAGTTGTCGAAAATCTTTTTGTATTTTTCAAAATTTTATGCTAAAACACACTAAAATCTTTTTGGATTTTGAGTTTAAAGAAATACAGTAAAGAAATATATACAAACAATATTTTTGTGAGTTTGTGTAAGAGGATCATATCAGTTTATGAAACAAATCACTAGCACCGTTAAGCTTTAAACATTTTAAGTTCTAAACGATTCACATAGATTGACGATATAGTTGTCCTCTTAAACTCAATCTAAAAACTTTCGAAATGCTTACCGATACGTTAAGGTATATTAATTTTGCACTAAATTCTTATGGACCCCACGATCTCAGCATATCCCCTCATCATTTAATATACTAACTCAAGTAATGCCTTTAAACTTTCATCAACTGTGATATGTGCGAAAACAACTCAGAATGTTTAAACATTAACAATCAGGTCGATACTTCCGTATACGCAGAGAAAGTCCAATGTTTAAACAAAATAAGAAAATAAAACAAGTTGAAGTTGTTTAGGCTTTAACCACCAGGTCGATACTCCCGTATACGCAGAGGTGATCCAAAGCTTAAACGAAACACCAAAGAAAATAAAGCAGAACGTTTAGGCAATAACATCCAGGTCGATACTCACGTATACGCAGAGGATGTCCAATGCTTAAACAAAATAAAGAAATAAAACAAGTTTAAATCTTTGCAAAATAAAATGCACAATCACAGTGACTTTTTCAGCAAGTTGTGAAAGTTCACAAACTGACCGGTTTTTATGCTCTTTTAGCATTCAGCGATTACTGAGTAGGTACACAATCACGAAGGACAAAACTAAGTACTATGTTTTCAACCATGTTTTCCACTAGAACTAGGCTTTTTCATTTATGTTTGTATCGTTATCGCAAATCTACTAGTCTAGCTGAGCCTATCGTCACATCATTAGTGAGACCGTTTATCACATTTGACATTACATTTCTTTAGAATGCTGTGATAGTCCACTGATTTACTATCATTTCCTCTTATTCACAACAAAACTCATTTTTTCTTTTTCAATGTTTTTGGCATTTTCAAATTTTCTAATTTTTTTAAAAAAAAATTTCTCCCCCTAAAATCAAAATATGTTTCAATTTTGATTTTCTGGGAAAATTTGAAAACAAACTGTACAAGGAAAAGTGACAAACTGATATCAAATTGCTTCAATTCGCCATCCACTTAGCATAAACAATCAGAACTCCCCCTGACAACAAACTATTTTCCCATTATGATTTCAAAACACTTAAGTTTGTTTTAATCAAAAATGGTTTTTCCGAAAAATTAGTTTTGTTTGTCTTTTCACAAACTTGGGGTTCTTTTCATCACATTGTTCTCCTTTAACCACTTGTCGGAAAGATAAGTCAAGTACAACTTAATGTCCTTGATTAATCTTTTGTAATTCGAAATATCACAGTTACCAACCTGTGAATTTCTCAAGAAAGATGCCGATTCCTACTCCACACTTACCAACCTGGGAGTTCCGGCAAGTCAGGATTTTACTTGAACAGATTCACCCAAGCCTGACCAGCCTTGGGTGATTTTGACAATACAGATTCATCACTTTTTACCTTAATTTGTGGCTCCTCTGACTTTTTCGAGTCAGATTCATTGCCTGATCGTGGCTCCACTGACTTTGATAAGTCAGAATCATTGCCAGAATGTGGCTCTTTTGACTTTGACAAGTCAAATTCATCGCCAACAAGTTGCTCCTTTGTTTCTGAAGAAACAAATTCATTGCTAACAACTTTCTTTTTCTTCTCTTTTGTCCTCAGATTTGCATCTGATGAATTCGTTTTATTTGACTTATCGGTCTTAGGAGAGCAAAACGATTTATCAGAACTATTATTTGCTTTGTTGGCTGTATCCGAGGACAAAATTCTTTCGAGATATTCTCTCGCTTTCTTCCTCTTTTTCCTCAGTCTGTCTTTTTGCCCTTGAGAAAGCTTTACTTTCTTTTCTTGAACTTTCTGTTCTTTGGGCTTTCCTTTGGCATTGAATGGTTTCTTTGCCAATTTCTGAGAATCAGCCCTTGATCTTTCCTTTGATCTCATTGGACAATCTCTGGCATTGTGACCTTTGATTTGGCAATTATAGCATCTCCTCGTCTCAAACCACTGATTTTGGCAGTTAACAGCAATGTGTCTTCGAACACCACAAGTGTAACACACTTTGTTATCGTACCAATCACCACTTTCACACCAAACATTCAGATCATAGCATTGTCTGGCTTTGTGGTAATCATCACTTCTCCTGTAAACTTGTTTTGGCTTTTGCGCACTGTGGTCAAACCTGCACCATTTATTACCAACTTTTTGTGAGTTTTTATTTTCAGATTTTTGTGGTTTTTCATAATGATTGGATGACTGAACTGATGAGCTTTTATTTTCATTTTGAAAATTTTTCAAATTTTTCACTTTTTGTTTTTGTTCTACATTCTTCTTAACAGGTTTTTGCTTTGAGCATTCACCTATTTCAGTAGAATGTAAAACAGTATTTTTAAAATTTTCTTTTAATTCTAAAAATAATTTTCTTTTCTCTTCTTTTTCTTTTTCATCATCAGTTTTATCATCACAATCTTCAATTTTGACTTTGTCAAAATTTGTAACATCGTCACTTATTGGAACTGAATTGATCGGTTTTGGACATACAAGATCTGGTATTGATGACGAAGTCTCAAAGCCGTTCAATTTATTTTCTAACTCTTCAATTCTATTCTTGGCACATTCAACTGCTTTTTCAAGTTGAATGATTTTCTCAAGATGAGATTTTATTTCTTTTTGTTTTTCAAGATTATTTTTACCAAAAAGAGATTTATCATTTTCTAAAATTTTTATTTGATTTTGAAAATCTTTTTCACTTTTCAATTTTTCATTTTCCAAAAATGTTATTTTATTTTGAAATTCTTTTTCATTTTCTTTTAACTTTTTGATTTCCAATGTCAAACTCTCTACATCCTTCAAGAGTTTGACATTGTCTGCTTCGGATTTTTCGCATTTTGAGCACACTACTTCACATTTTGAAGTTTCATCTTTCTTTTTATCTTTTTCTTCTCCATCTCCCCACCATAATCTCTGTCTGGCATCTTCTTCTGCTTTGAATTCCTCAATGAAAGCTTATATACTAAGAGTTTTAGCATCAATAACGATGTTTCCTTGAGGATCCAGATAACATTCTCTATCAGCATCCCATCTTTTTGCTTTCCTTGCTTCACTGAACACCCTAGATAATCTCATCATCTTGAATTCTGCTTTCTGCTTTCTGGCTTGGTATTTTTGTTCTTCAGTTCTGTTGTCTTTGATAGGAACTTCTTTTTCCATAATTTTATATCCTTGAATTACCTCGGAATCACCTAATTTTCAAACAAAATCAGTTCACGCAAAATCAATCCTTCAAGCACCTGAAACAATCAACAAATACTTAAAAAAAAATTATTTTTTTATTTTGAAAAGTTGCTTTCAAACGAAATAGCTATCTTTTGAGACTCATTCAAACGAAATTACTGATATTGTATAATTTCAAACGAAATTACACCTAAGTGCACTCTCAAACGAAATCAGATAACCATTTCAAACGAGATACCTATTTCAAACGAAATTAACCTGAACTTTCAAACGAAATTAGGTTTAATGTGTGTTTTCAAACGAAATTATCAATGCATTTCAAACGAAATTAAGATGATGTCATCATTTTTCGAACAGTTTCAAACGGAATTAGGTTTTTGATCAAGTTTTAAGCCGAATTTTAGTCCAAAACTTTCAAGGATTAGTTAACTCTATGTTTCGCTTGATATGTGAGAGTTTTAAGCCATTTCAACCGTGAAAACTTGTTCAAATCAGAAAAGAAAGAGTAGAAGTGAGAGAATCCGATGAAATCAAGCTGAATTTGGTATGAACTCCTCGTCCTGAGCTCTGATACCACTTGTTGGATCGTTCGGTGACCCTAAACAGTCAGTATGAGTAGTTCACCATCATTTGCAAAGGCGGAATCAATGCAAATGACGTCAAATAGCTTGTTTCCTTTTAATCTTTATCTATTGATGATTTCCTGAGCTTTTACAATCAATTCTGACAAAAATTCGGCAGCACCTCAGCTCACACACACATAATTTCGTATCAAATGAACATGCACAACCCCTATATATAGACCTAGTGATTTCGTTTGAATGTGTCACATACCATTTCAAACGAAATTACACATGTTAATTTCGTTTGAAATGGACCCTGACACCTTCAAACGAAATTACACACTTAAACATGTACAAACCCTAATTTGATCCCTGTTGTGCACTCGTTTATCTAATCTAGACATAAGACTCGATTAAGACGAAGTTAAAAGACACTAGATGCACCAACAGTAATTCCTCGTCCTCTTGGACAGTTTAAATTTCACTAGACCAAAACTCTATCACGAAGTCCCTCCTTTTATATCGACTTAATCGCCGGGCCAATGGCGAGCGGGTCATTAGTTAGATAGCGCTATTTAGGTCTGACAAGCCTCACACCGTGCCGCAGAGGACGGGCGTGAACTAATGGATCTGGGCACGTCAATGATGATAGACATTGACGCTAAGGGCACATAAACATGACTAAAGTCAGTGGTCGATATGGTAACGAGTCTAGTAGTGTAAACATGGGGTAGCCCCCACGGCTGGATTGCCAGAGTAAACGGGATTAAACAAAACACGTTTTCAACTATGGGGTAGCCCCCACGGCAAGGGTGCCAGTTAAAGGAAACTATGTTTTTGGAATAACTTAAACAAACACCCAACTGTGAACTCGCTCAACTTTGTTGTTGACTCGTTACTACATGCTTTGCAGGTCATTAGGTTTAACAGGAGCTTGCATGGGGAAGAGTCGTTGTGGAGCATAGACATTGAGTGTTCATGATAAACTTAGATACTCTGAATTTATGATTTGGGTTTTGAACTATTTACTTCCGCTGATAACTTAGACTTATTAAATTGTTTTTGGACACCAATTATATTGTGTGGTTGAACTTTTAATTACTTTACTATATTGTTCAATATGATTGGTGTCTCGATCCTGGTCATGTCACGCCTCCAAGCGGTGATACTCTGCGTGTGGATTTTGGGGGTGTGACAATACTAACATTACCTAACATTCCTACATGGTTCGCGTACCACAACATCCAAAATCCACATCCGACACATTACTTTCTACATTTGACCTGTTTGAACTTAACAAGAGTTTTCATTCATAACTAATTCACATATTACCCAATACGATCTTACTTACTTTTGTTCTATCATTTCTTACCCGTCCTTCTTGCAATCAAAACTCATTATATATAAATAAATTTAGTTCGGGAATCACTTACCTTAAGCGTTCGTGTTCATTCTTGCGTCCTCGCCTCCGCTTGACCAGTTAACCTTTCGTTCTTGAGTCCATGCTAATGTGATTCCTATCATTTCATGTTATCACAATCACATTATGGTTAGCACACATGCTCATTCATACTAACATTCATTTCATTCCATTCATACATTACTTGAGTTTTTATTAACCAAATACCACATACATAAGGCATAGACTAAAAGTCACCTTGTTCCACATTCACTCAACTCAATTATCATCATACACGACACATAGATCATCTAATACATAACACATGACTTCTCTACTATTACAATTGTGTCCAAAAGGCTAACCATGTTATTCATTCATTGTTGACTTTCAGAAAGTCAACTGTCCTACTTACACACTTTCAACTTATGAACATGTATCCATCTTAATATGGTAGACCATAGTATTAACATTATACGCATTACATACTCGTATTGTATGACATATACAACTACATGATCACTTACTTACATACACATACACATATACATACATAATCCATTCCATCCACCCTAGCATTCTCATATTTTCACAACTAACACCTTAACCCCTACTAAGCTAACCCAACATCATTTCAACATAATATCCACATGAACGATTGTAGGTCCGTTTTTCGGAGGATCGATTACGAAACCTAATCCCTGTTTATAACAAACACAATCACGAGTGCAGAATCCCCGTGACGATGCAAGCCAAACACAGAATAGCAAGAAACAAAGTAACCAAAGATTCACAGCCTATTGATTAAACGGATGAGAACAACATCAAAAATATACACACAATGCTTGAATTTAAACTCACAGTAGGTTATGCTCTCATGACTTCACACAGAAGACCAAGTGTGGTTTATATAGTGCAGCCTAGCCCAATCACGACGAAGAACATGAGAGGGCTGATGAAGAACCCTGGACGACGAACAACCAGTTCTTCGTCACTATTGCGACGAAAAACAATGTGACGAAGAATGGGGTTCTTCGTCACACACATTTACGACGAAATATGTCTTTCGTCGTGAGGCTACAACATAGAACATCTGCAAACTGTCAAACAGTTTGCAGCAGAAATTGTATAAACACACACACATACATAAACTACATACCGAATGCAACATGCATTAGTTTAAACATACATAACAAAGAGACAACTGTCGTACCAAAGTTAGATAGGAGGATATCCAACTTGGTCGACTGACGAATACATACAGACTCGATAAGTAAAAGACCGTAAAATAACAACGTTAATTAAGAACAAGTTACAGACACAAAAATATACACCAACAAACTCCCCCTTGTCTGTTACTTGGTCTTCGGTCTTCAGTGTTTCTCGGACCAGGAACTGCCAGCGTGGATCCCACGATAATAACAAAAGCAAGCGACGCGCTGAAATTGCAACGCTTGATGCGCTCCTTGTCTTCGTAAAATATATCGTGTTGGAACAACTTGTTGATGTCGGCAGCAGACATATTCACTATCCACATTGGTTCAAACATGCAGAAGTTTTCTCGATCGTCCTTGAACATAATAACGGCCTCGTGCGTATCCGAGTCGTAACACCATAAAGCCATGTTTTCCAGAAAGTTCTGCTTCATCGGCATCAAAGGAATCTTGTCCATAACCTTCGCCGGCTGATAAACAAGCTTGTATCACGCCGTGTTGGTCGATGGATCTAAGGTGAACTTAATCTGCTGATAGATTGGAAACTGAGGCTTGTACAACTCGTCTTTCCAGCCTGTCATCTTGTTCATCTTTATCTTGCGAGAAAACAATGTTGCTCCTTCGAAGTTTGAACGATTAATGAGCTCAAGCTTTGTTAAGGCTGCAACGTCATAAAATGGTAAGGACAAAATGCTCAGCAGCGACCTGAAATACTGAATACCGTATTCACGTTTGATGGCTATGCAATGGATTTCTTTGACAAACATCCAGCAAAGAATCTTCCCGTGCAAGTTCTCTTTCTCGTATTTCAGGTAGTTGACTTGAACTTCAGCTGGCATAGGCTTGGAAACTTTGGACATGAACTGCTTTCTCCACTCTGTGAACGAATCCGAGGCATTATCAGAAGTATCACGATTTTTCAATTGTTCATCGATGACGTCCACGTTTTCCTTCAACCACTCTTCATTAAAGGGAGTGAACTCAGTCCCGTCTTCTCGCACGTAGGTAGACTTCTTATCATCGCCTCCAAAGACAATCTCTTCAACAATTTCTAAATTTGCTGTTTCTGGCTCGCTTGTAATATCAACAATAGCAGCATCATCAATTTCTTTCATCTCATTCAACGCTAGCAACTGCTCATGCGAAAGATCAGCAACAAACTCTCCCTCTTCCAGAACTTCTCTAGTAATAGGATGCACAGCCTGTAAAGCAAGATCAGCAGAACTAGGAACAGAGGATGTACCAGCCATAGAGCTTTCAATGTAAGAACTGCTTTCTAATTATTGTACTTCTTCTACGGTTCCACCAGAGGTTCCTTGTGTAGATCCAATATGTGAAGGCTTGAAGACAACAATTTGAGTAGATGCCGTGGCTGGCAGTTGCTCAGATGTCGCAGAAGGGTCTGGGTTACCCGGATCCTCAGAATCATGATCCCGTTTCTTCAAGACTTCCTGTTGTTTGCATCGATCACCCCACAAAATGTTAACATGCTTTCTTACAGCCTCGAAACCATCTGTGATTCTCTTGACCCCAACTGTTATCTTGGTATTGCGAATGTTGTACCACTCTTTCATGTCCTCATGCTTTTCTTTAAGAGTTTCGGCCAACCTTTGAACCTCGATGCTCCTTTCTTTCAAGCAGTTCATATCATTACCACGAGTGTTATCTGCAGCTCACATTTGCTGTAATTGACGTTCGCTTTCTTCATCAGCAGTCTACAAGCGTGCATTCTCAGCCTTCAGTTGTTCAATTTCTGCTTGTTGGCGTGTAATCTCAGCTTGCTGACGCCCAACAATGGAATTCAAAGTATTTATCTCCAATTGTTGCTTAATCATGTTGCTTCTTGTAACATTGATCACCGCCGATTGCCTATCAATCTGACCTGCAGCAGCTTGCAATTGAGTAAACAAGAAATCTACCTTTTCATCTTGCTGCATTTCAGATAATCTCCTATGTCTGCGCTCTGAGCTCGGCTGAGAAGTAGTTGCTCGAATAGTGGATGCTATTGAGCGTGCAGGTTCTTGTGGCGTAGCTGTTTGAGTTTCAGGAGCTGAAGTAACTACAGGAGTTGGTTCGGATGATCTTGGAGGAAATGATATAATAGCAGCAGCTTCATCGGCAGTGAGTCCAAAGTTCGGATTCATATATGCTTCTGGAATAGGCTCTTACTGTGGAACGGTTTGCTGCACAGATGAGGAAGCGATGCACTTCCTTGCCTTTTTCTTTCTACGAGCAGCAGTTTGCTTCTTCTTTAAACGTTCAACTTCAGTATCCGAAGGAACGTAATCAGCATCATCTTCCTGTCTAATCTTCCTTACTTTCCTCACACCACGTTCATCGAGATAGAACTCGTACCCAGGCTCAGGTTGATTATCGTCAGATTCCGTATCCTCCTCATCACCTCCGGCTGAACTAGCACCAGCTGTACCAGCAGCAGATGCACCAGCAGCACTAGCATCCCCACCATCACCACCTTCATCATCACCATTATCGTCGCTTTCGGTAGAATCACCGAAAATATTAATCTTTTTGTGACCAAACTTATCTTCCATCATCTTTTTCAACTTCGGCTCCTCATCGTCAGATTGGCTGTCATTGTGACCCCATTTGTCATTTTCTGGAGCGACGTAGTCTGTCTTATCAAGAGCCCCAATCAACTTCTTTGGCAGTTGGCTTTCTTTGTACCTATTCGCTACAACGCCCCTGAATATCTTTAGTGAATGCTCTATCATAGTATCTATCTTCAGAAGATCATTATCGGCTTTCGGAAGATTGGGATGTTGGACATTCATGATCATTTGCAAAAATCGAGGATACATCCAGAACTTATTCCCTGTCGTACGACCACCGGTTCTTTTCATATTCTCTTTCATGTTGGCATAAATGTACTTCGAAATGCTAAACGGTTTGTTTAGCACCAAGGCCACCATGTGTAACACCCCGTGTTTTCACGAGTGAAAGTCAAAGTCAAGGTCAAAGTCAACGACCGATTTCGCGCAACTCGACTTATAGAATTGTTTGTATGATATTTAGATTATGTGGAGTAATTGTCGTACATTGCAATAATCGAATCATTCTAGCCGTATTTCGATCGACCTACGACTGTGAACGATAGGAAGTAACAATGCGATAAAGTTAATCAAGCTATACAAATCGAATCGACATCAAAATCGTAACTCGAACTGTGTACTTTTACTTGCCGATATACGTGTGTGTGTGCCTTACGTGTTACTTGTGCATGTCTTATTTTATATTATACATGTTGAGATAATCAAGCGAACTCAATCGAACTCGAAGTCTAACCCGAATACAAACGAACCCGAACCCCGAGTCGAACCATATAAGAAGTAGTTGTGACTGAAAGTAATTTGACTAGGAACCCTATCGAATCGTTCGAAAGCCGAAACCGAATCAACCTCGCGCCGAATCCACCAAGGGAGGCGGCATCCGCACGGATGGCCCATCCGCACGGATGGCCAGTCCGCACGGATTGCCAGTCCGCACGGATGGCCAGTCCGCGCGGGTAACCTACCCGGGTGCGTGCCATGCGCACGCCCCATCCTTTCCCCTTTTGGCATCTTATAAATACACGGGTCACTCTCCACTTTTTCCACTTTTGGCAAGTGACGTCCGAACCATACGCATTCTTCGCCTTTTTCCCAGATTTCTTCCAATCCAGGTAAGATCTTGCACTTATTCTTGTACATCTTTGATCTCTACACAATTCTACACATTTCTATCTTTCGGATCTTCGATTTTAACCATGAAATCCTCCGGATATGAGGTATTCTCTAGTGACGTCATCATGAAGTTCATAAGAACTTCAAGCTTGACCTCATTCCACCTAGAATATCTCAGATCTAAACGATTTCTACAAGTTTTTACAATAATTTCACCTAGATCTAAACTTTTCTAAGGATAAAAGAGTTGAAAGAAATAGACCAAAGTTCTTTCCCACTTTTACCCTTGAAACCGGTACAAATCCGATCAGTCCTTGTGTTTTACTCATCAATAGTAATGCCCTAGTTCCAGATCCGGAATTCTACCCGTAGACAACTGATTTCGGGGTAACCGGGAGAGCTGTTCCGAGTCGCCGACAGGCTGAGTTAGGGTGGTTCCTGGCCGGTCTAGTCACGCGGGTGGGAACACAACTCTAAGTGGTTACTACGTGGTCAGAACGTCTCGACAAACGACAATAGAAACCAAGTGTAGACGAACGGAACAACCAGACTCGTTGTCCGCACGGACAAGCTATCCGCACGGACTAGCTGTCTGCACGGACTGGCCGTACGCACGTACAAGCCATACGCACGTACAGGTCATACGCACGAGTGGTGATCCGCACGGACTACCCTTGGGACCCACTTTCCAAACAAGGTTTGAGTATCGACGAACGAGCAATCCGGACGTACAACCTCTGAATGGATTACTCTTCGGATCATGAGATACTAAGGCCTTAAAACGAAAACCAAACAATTTTCATCCGCACGGCCAGGCCGTACGCACGGACAGACTATCCCGACGGATTGCCTCTGCCCGCGCGCACGGACTGTCCGCACGGACTACCATACGCACGGACCGCCGTCCGCGCGGCCGGCTTGAAAGGTAGAAACACTTTGGTGTTTTCAAAATGCTACAACGAAAACTTCAAAGCACAAGCCATCATACACAAACACATTTTAGGAAGAAACAATCCACTTGAAAGTTTATTCACACAAGCAAATGGTCCGTACGGACAGCTCGTACGCACGAACAGCTCGTGCGCACGGACAGCTCGTACGCACGAACAGCTCGTGCGCACGGACAACTCGTACGCACGAACAGCTTATTCGAAACGGGTCACCATCCGCACGCATTGCCATCCGTACGTATCACCACCCGCACGGATAGGTCATGCGCACGGATGACCTCTACTCACGGATGACTGATCCGCACAATCAGTCATTCAGCCCACTCTCACCTGTACTGTTTTACGCGACACTTATCGTTACGTTATCAAATCTATTCAGGCTAACCGTACTCGCTGTAAAGCGCTCCCTTCAATCCACTATCGCTGTGAGTATACTCGAACCCTTTTTGCTTTAGCACTTTTGGGTGTTACATACGTTACAACTATTCAAACTACATCTATCACACTACTCAAGCTATTTTAACGCTTAACCATTAATGCATGTTATACGTGGCTTATGAATGCTTGTTTGTTATGTTTACACATGGAATGCTGTCTACCTGCCTTAGCAACGATAGTACTATAGTTTGGACTCAGCACCCGTTCACACGGGGGTTGTTAAGGATCTTTTACTTGCATGGATTACAGTGGTAATCGTGTATTGCGAACTGCCTCGGGCAGTCAACCCGCAGTCATGGGTATCGATGGATCTGTGTCGATAACTAACGTGCTTCATTTCACTATGTGTACGTGCTGGTTATGCGTAAACGAATTCGAACTCTATATGCTATTATCAAACTTGTATGCTCACCTTTACATTTTATGTATTGACATTATTTTAACGTATGTGACAGGTGCTTAGGACGCATATGTGGTAGGAAATGGAAGCTAGAATAAAGCTTTAGAGCCCAACAAATAGTTGTCTGTAGATAACTTATTAGGGGTCTCTAGAAGCAGATAAACAATTGCTACTTATTTGAATCTGAGTTGTCGGAACAGAATACTTGTTTTGATGTTGCCTGTAATAACTTGTTTGACTATTTATGTTACGGTATGGGACGTAATGTTTACTTAAATGGTGATGATAGTTGTTATGGAAACTTCTGGACAATCTGTTTCGCTCAGTGCCGCGCCCCGATGATTCCGCCATCGGTTGGGGTGTGACAGATTGGTATCAGAGCCATAACTATAGGGAATTAGGCAAGACTCGACCTAGTCCGGGTCGGAGTCTTAGAAACCTAGTCTATAGTTAGGAACCAACAGACCAACTCACGCGTATGCGTACATTCGTTGTTATCACTCACTCTTATTGCACTCGAAAATTTCAAGCTGTAAACAGGCAATAAGGTCGAGAATAGGTGTGAAAACCCAAAACTCACGGCCAAGGTTGCCTAATCAGCTTGCCTTTTAGCTACGAACGAGGAAAATTATACCAAATCAGGAGTGAAATCCATATTTTGATGAATAATCTCCTCAATTTTTATCAAAAACGAGGACGGAAGTTGCAAGATAGGGGTGAAACCCTAACCTTGACGACTCGTCCCGCCTTTATACAAAACTCCACCAAGGTTCGATGGACTCCAACGATCGAAAGACACAACCTAACCAATGGGAATTGCGCCAATGCCCAAGAATCGAGGCAAAGGCATAGTCCTGGAGGTCGTTGTGCAGGATCCTTGTGAATAGTCGAGCTACATTGGTTAGTCGAAGTCTGTTAAGCCGCAGACAATCCACCTTTGATTTGTCGATCTTTATGAAGATTTTAATGTATTTTCTGTTATTTGTTAACGTTTTGAGATACTATTGGTTTCGACCCAACACGATTGTTTCTGTTAAAACACAAAACCCACACAACCTATCGCTAGCAAATCGACACTAGGAGCAGTTAGAATGCCTCGTATGCTCGTAGGAACTTTTAGTGGCTAAGTATATGTGTTTCCTTGTTGTGTGATTACGTGGTTAGGAAAGGTTGTGATTATGTGCTTTATATGTTTATGTGATTTTGTGCAATTCTGTGAATTTGTGACTATATGCGTTTAAATGATACGTGTTACTGAGCTTTAGTAGTAGTAAACGTGTGAGGTGAGATTCGAATACATGTGTTGAGTTCCGTGGCGATGACTATTGCAGACAATGTCGTCTGGATCTCGTCATACGCTCTCTCGCCAGGAAAAGAGGGACAGACGTCTCGCCTCCATTATTGCGAAAAGCGTTGCAAAAGCTGTGAGCGATGCCTATGAGAACGCCAGTAAATCATCCGAGGAGTCGAGGACTGAAGGTCCAAAAGCTGCCGCAAGACCTTTCAGCTTCAAACAGTTCAAATCATGTGGGCCGAAAGAATTCACAGGCGAAGGAGGTCCTACTGCTCTATTCCACTGGTTTGACTCTATCGAGGTTACTCTGCGACAAAGTGGTTGCCCTGATGACCTTCGAACTCTGAACGCTACCGGCGTCTTTCAGTCCCGTGCTTTGGACTGGTGGACGGCCGAGAGGAACAAGAGAGGGAATGACGCAGCTTACGGTTTGTCGTGGGAAGAGCTCAAAGAGGTCATGCTGGAGGAATTCTGCCCTCCTCACGAGCGTCAGAAGCTTGAAGACGAATTCTGGCACATACATCAAAAGGATGGAGACAATGCTGGTCTTACTGCTCGTTTCAAACAGCTCAGCATCATCTGTCCTGACCAAGTCAAGACCCCTGAGATGACCATCAAGAAGTACATCCGAGCGTTGCCCGACTGCGTCGCTGATTTCGTGCAAGCGACTAAGACTACCACGATCGAAGAAACCTATCTACTGGCCGCTGAGATCAATGACAAAAGGGTCAAGGCTGGGGTGTGGGATAAGACCTCCAAGCATCTGCATCAAGCTACCACTGCTGCACCAACTGTTGAACCCATGTCGTCAAGCAACAAGCGCAAGAACAAGAGAAAGAACAAGAACTGTGCGATTACTGCTGCACCGATCCAAGCCGTACCTGCCCAACAGCGTCAAGTAGCGGCGCCTGTGGCCAATGCACCGCCTGCAAAGCGTGCATATACTGGACCGCATCCACTCTGCCCTACTTGCACCTATCATCACCCGACTGCTATTCAATGCCGCTTCTGTGCCCATTGCAACGTCTACGGCCACTTTACTGCCAACTGCCGTATTCGTCAAGCTCCTGCCCATCAAGCTCTACTCGCTGCCCCACAGGGCCAACAAGTTCCTCCGGCACCCGCAGTCAAAGCCAGAGCTTGCTTCACGTGTGGCGATCCGAATCATTTCGCCAACGTGTGCCCGAACAGGGTAGTGAAACAAGAACCCCAGCAGCAGCCACAGCAGCAACAACAGCAGCCACAGCAACAACAGGTCGCACGAGCCAGAACCTTCAATCTCAATGTGCGTCAAGCCCAGGCCGACAACAACGTGGTCAATGGTACGTTCCTTGTGAATGGTATTTATGCTTCATGTTTGTTTGATACTGGAGCCGATAATTGCTTTGTGTCACTCGAATTCGAGAAACTCCTTAGTCGTAAACGTTCCCGACTCTCCTCTGCGTTCGATGTTGAAGTCGCTACCGGAAGAACCGTCGCCGTAAATTCTGTTATTCGTGATTGCACACTCGAGCTCAACAATCACATTTTCTCGATCGATCTTATTCCGATGCAATTAGGAAGCTTTGATGTCATAGTAGGCATGGACTTTCTTCGCGAAAACCATGCCGAAGTTGTGTGCTTCGATAAGATGATTCGTTTTTCGCTCGCCAACGGAGATTCATTGTGCGTCTATGGTGATACTACTTCGAAAGGTCTCAAGCTTATGTCATGTCTACAAGCCAGCAAGTATCTCCGTAAGGAATACAGGGCTTTCTTGGCTCATGTCGTAGCAGCGGAGAAGGAAAAGAAAGAAAAGAAGAAAGTAAAAGACGTTCCAGTGGTTCGAGAATTTCCTCAAGTTTTTCCAGAGGATCTTCCCGGACTACCCCCGAAGCGTGATATTGATTTCCGCATTGATCTCATTCCTGGAGCTAATCCTGTCGCCAGAGCTCCTTATCGACTCGCGCCGTCCGAAATGCGCGAACTCTCGACTCAACTCCAGGAATTGCTTGAAAAAGGCTTTATTCGCCCGAGCACCTCTCCTTGGGGCGCACCAGTTCTTTTCGTCAAAAAGAAGGACGGGTCGTTCCGGATGTGCATCGACTACCGGGAATTGAATAAGTTGACTATCAAGAACCGCTATCCTTTGCCTCGAATCGACGATTTGTTTGACCAACTACAAGGTGCTACATGTTTCTCGAAGATCGATCTACGTTCAGGATACCATCAGCTGGGTATTCAGGAGGAGGATATACACAAAACCGCGTTTCGTACTCGTTACGGCCACTACGAATTTGTTGTCATGCCTTTTGGCCTAACCAACGCCCCAACAGTTTTCATGGATTTGATGAACCGGGTGTGTAAGCCGTATCTTGACCGTTTCGTCATTGTGTTCATCGACGATGTCTTGATCTATTCCAAAACAAGAGCCGAACACGCGCAACACCTACGTTTGGTTCTCGAGTTACTCCAGGGGAACCAACTCTATGCCAAGTTCTCCAAATGTGAATTTTGGTTAGGGGAGGTTCAGTTTCTGGGTCACATCGTAAATAGTCAGGGTATTCATGTCGATCCAGCAAAGATTGAAGCTGTTAAGAGCTGGGTTACGCCTAGGAACCCGACTGAAGTCCGCTCTTTTCTCGGGCTAGCGGGCTATTATCGACGGTTCATCGAAGGATTCTCGAAGATTGCTGTACCCCTTACTTCTCTCACCCATAAGGACGAGCCTTTTGTCTGGGGAACCAAACAAGAGTCTGCCTTTCGAACTCTCAAATACATGCTGTGCAATGCTCCTGTTCTCACGCTACCCGACGGGAACGATAATTTCATTGTCTACTGTGATACTTCCAACCTTGGTCTCGGTTGCGTCCTAATGCAACGAGACAAGGTTATAGCTTACGCGTCTCGTCAGCTCAAAATCCATGAGAAGAACTATGCAACCCACGATCTCGAGCTAGGCGCAGTTGTTTTTGCATTAAAGATTTGGCGACACTACCTGTATGGTACCAAGTGTACGATCTTCACCGATCATAAGAGCCTACAACATATCTTTAATCAGAGGGAACTAAATATGCGTCAACGCCGATGGGTAGAACTTCTCAATGATTACGACTGTGAGATTCGTTATCATCGAGGCAAGGTAAATGTTGTTGCCGACGCACTTAGCAGACGGAGCTATTTGCTTAGCACTCATAATGTTCAAGCCCAGCACAATCTGGAAGCTCTAATTCGCGACGCCCAGCATGCATGTTTCAACGAGCGCACCCTGAAGAAAGAAAGAATCTACCACGATGGAGCCCAGCTTGTGAGCAAATCGAACGGGATATTCCACTTCTTAGACAAAATCTGGATCCCCAAACGAACAAACCTGCGACAGATTATCATGGATGAAGCCCACAAGTCCCGATACTCCATTCATCCTGGTGCCGACAAAATGTACCACGACCTTCGATATAGGTACTGGTGGCCGGGTATGAAACGGGATATCGCCCTTTACGTCGGAAGATGCCTAACCTGTGCTAGAGTCAAGGCTGAACATCAACGACCCTCTGGCTTGCTCGAACAACCTCCAATTCCCATGTGGAAGTGGGAGAGCATAGCTATGGATTTCCTAACCAAGCTTCCAACCACGTCATCAGGTCATGACAGCATTTGGGTTGTAATTGACCGTTTGACGAAATCAGCTCACTTTCTCCCGATACGAGAAGACTACAAGGTAGAACGATTAGCCCGAATCTACACCGACGAGATCATTTGTCGACATGGGACGCCTCGTGACATCATCTCTGATCGCGATGCTCGGTTCACTTCACGATTGTGGGGAACTTTCCAAACGGCGCTCGGTACAACGCTTAATCTAAGTACTGCGTTCCACCCACAAACCGACGGTCAGACCGAAAGAACGATTCGTACTCTTGAAGACATGCTCCGTTCGTGTGTACTAGATTTCGGAGGTAATTGGGATAGACACCTCCCGTTAGTCGAATTCTCGTACAATAACAGCTATCAAGCTAGTATCCAGATGGCACCTTTCGAGGCCTTATACGGAAGAAGATGTCGATCGCCTATTGTGTGGCACGAGGTCGGTCACTCGCAACTAACCGGTCCGGAGCTGCTACAAGAAACGACAGACAAAATTTTCCAAATTCGGGACAATCTAGCGAAGGCTCGAGATAGACAGAAGCTTCTCGCCGATAAAAAGCGCAAACACCGTGAGTATGGCGTTGGTGACTACGTACTCCTAAAGGTATCACCTTGGAAGGGTGTAGTCCGATTCGGCAAAAAGGGGAAACTTGCGCCTCGATATGTGGGACCTTTTAAGATTCTGGAAAGGATCGGAAAAGTCGCCTACAGACTCGAATTACCGGAAGAACTTAACAATGTCCATCCGATCTTCCACGTGTCAAACCTCCGAAAGACCATCTACGAACCGGACTTACATGTTCCTCTAGATGATTTACGAGTAAACGAAACATTACACTTCGTGGAAAAGCCTGTCGAAATCATGGATCGCCAAACCAAAGAACTCAGGCGCTCACGCATTCCTATTGTGAAAGTCCGGTGGGAAGGCAAACAAGGCGCGGAGTTCACGTGGGAACTCGAAAGCGACATGAAGGCAAAGTACCCACAGTTGTTCAACGGGTGAGCAACGACTGGGAAGAAAAGGGCAAGGTGGCAATATTGTAAATAAGAGAAACTAGAGAGAGAAAGCTCTTGTACGTTATCAGATCAATCAAAGAATCACGTTAAGGAAAGAGATTGCACGTTTTGTCTGTTCGATCTCACTCGTGCACGGATTCCGCACGTCGCACGGTCGATTACGCAATCGAAACGAATCCAAACCAGAACCTACAACGATCAAGATTTTGAACATGAAAAAATAAAAATTGAAAAAGATTTCTCTAAAACGACTTCGAATTGAAATCTAAAACTTTATAGGCTTTTAAATCATGTATATTCGCACATCATATCCAAAAATGAGCGAATTTTTAACCGTAAAATCTTGATT
Organism: Helianthus tuberosus; assembly: GCA_030545235.1. NCBI lineage: Eukaryota > Viridiplantae > Streptophyta > Magnoliopsida > Asterales > Asteraceae > Helianthus > Helianthus tuberosus. The sequence goes on along the minus strand of CM060385.1, from coordinate 136,630,899 downwards.
GATTTGACGATTTAACAATAATACAAAGGACTCTCACACGTGATTCACGAATTAGTTACAGCTTCCGGCTTAATTTCGAGACGAAATTTCCTAAACAAGGGGAGGCTGTAACACCCCGTGTTTTCACGAGTGAAAGTCAAAGTCAAGGTCAAAGTCAACGACCGATTTCGCGCAACTCGACTTATAGAATTGTTTGTATGATATTTAGATTATGTGGAGTAATTGTCGTACATTGCAATAATCGAATCATTCTAGCCGTATTTCGATCGACCTACGACTGTGAACGATAGGAAGTAACAATGCGATAAAGTTAATCAAGCTATACAAATCGAATCGACATCAAAATCGTAACTCGAACTGTGTACTTTTACTTGCCGATATACGTGTGTGTGTGCCTTACGTGTTACTTGTGCATGTCTTATTTTATATTATACATGTTGAGATAATCAAGCGAACTCAATCGAACTCGAAGTCTAACCCGAATACAAACGAACCCGAACCCCGAGTCGAACCATATAAGAAGTAGTTGTGACTGAAAGTAATTTGACTAGGAACCCTATCGAATCGTTCGAAAGCCGAAACCGAATCAACCTCGCGCCGAATCCACCAAGGGGGGCGGCATCCGCACGGATGGCCCATCCGCACGGATGGCCAGTCCGCACGGATTGCCAGTCCGCACGGATGGCCAGTCCGCGCGGGTAACCTACCCGGGTGCGTGCCATGCGCACGCCCCATCCTTTCCCCTTTTGGCATCTTATAAATACACGGGTCACTCTCCACTTTTTCCACTTTTGGCAAGTGACGTCCGAACCATACGCATTCTTCGCCTTTTTCCCAGATTTCTTCCAATCCAGGTAAGATCTTGCACTTATTCTTGTACATCTTTGATCTCTACACAATTCTACACATTTCTATCTTTCGGATCTTCGATTTTAACCATGAAATCCTCCGGATATGAGGTATTCTCTAGTGACGTCATCATGAAGTTCATAAGAACTTCAAGCTTGACCTCATTCCACCTAGAATATCTCAGATCTAAACGATTTCTACAAGTTTTTACAATAATTTCACCTAGATCTAAACTTTTCTAAGGATAAAAGAGTTGAAAGAAATAGACCAAAGTTCTTTCCCACTTTTACCCTTGAAACCGGTACAAATCCGATCAGTCCTTGTGTTTTACTCATCAATAGTAATGCCCTAGTTCCAGATCCGGAATTCTACCCGTAGACAACGGATTTCGGGGTAACCGGGAGAGCTGTTCCGAGTCGCCGACAGGCTGAGTTAGGGTGGTTCCTGGCCGGTCTAGTCACGCGGGTGGGAACACAACTCTAAGTGGTTACTACGTGGTCAGAACGTCTCGACAAACGACAATAGAAACCAAGTGTAGACGAACGGAACAACCAGACTCGTTGTCCGCACGGACAAGCTATCCGCACGGACTAGCTGTCCGCACGGACTGGCCGTACGCACGTACAAGCCATACGCACGTACAGGTCATACGCACGAGTGGTGATCCGCACGGACTACCCTTGGGACCCACTTTCCAAACAAGGTTTGAGTATCGACGAACGAGCAATCCGGACGTACAACCTCTGAATGGATTACTCTTCGGATCATGAGATACTAAGGCCTTAAAACGAAAACCAAACAATTTTCATCCGCACGGCCAGGCCGTACGCACGGACAGACTATCCCGACGGATTGCCTCTGCCCGCGCGCACGGACTGTCCGCACGGACTACCATACGCACGGACCGCCGTCCGCGCGGCCGGCTTGAAAGGTAGAAACACTTTGGTGTTTTCAAAATGCTACAACGAAAACTTCAAAGCACAAGCCATCATACACAAACACATTTTAGGAAGAAACAATCCACTTGAAAGTTTATTCACACAAGCAAATGGTCCGTACGGACAGCTCGTACGCACGAACAGCTTATTCGAAACGGGTCACCATCCGCACGCATTGCCATCCGTACGTATCACCACCCGCACGGATAGGTCATGCGCACGGATGACCTCTACTCACGGATGACTGATCCGCACAATCAGTCATTCAGCCCACTCTCACCTGTACTGTTTTACGCGACACTTATCGTTACGTTATCAAATCTATTCAGGCTAACCGTACTCGCTGTAAAGCGCTCCCTTCAATCCACTATCGCTGTGAGTATACTCGAACCCTTTTTGCTTTAGCACTTTTGGGTGTTACATACGTTACAACTATTCAAACTACATCTATCACACTACTCAAGCTATTTTAACGCTTAACCATTAATGCATGTTATACGTGGCTTATGAATGCTTGTTTGTTATGTTTACACATGGAATGCTGTCTACCTGCCTTAGCAACGATAGTACTATAGTTTGGACTCAGCACCCGTTCACACGGGGGTTGTTAAGGATCTTTTACTTGCATGGATTACAGTGGTAATCGTGTATTGCGAACTGCCTCGGGCAGTCAACCCGCAGTCATGGGTATCGATGGATCTGTGTCGATAACTAACGTGCTTCATTTCACTATGTGTACGTGCTGGTTATGCGTAAACGAATTCGAACTCTATATGCTATTATCAAACTTGTATGCTCACCTTTACATTTTATGTATTGACATTATTTTAACGTATGTGACAGGTGCTTAGGACGCATATGTGGTAGGAAATGGAAGCTAGAATAAAGCTTTAGAGCCCAACAAATAGTTGTCTGTAGATAACTTATTAGGGGTCTCTAGAAGCAGATAAACAATTGCTACTTATTTGAATCTGAGTTGTCGGAACAGAATACTTGTTTTGATGTTGCCTGTAATAACTTGTTTGACTATTTATGTTACGGTATGGGACGTAATGTTTACTTAAATGGTGATGATAGTTGTTATGGAAACTTCTGGACAATCTGTTTCGCTCAGTGCCGCGCCCCGATGATTCCGCCATCGGTTGGGGTGTGACACCATGAGTCCCACTAGATCATTGCCTGGCATGTCGTAACCAGGATGTCTGTTGCTAAGACATTGAATGAGTACATGTAGTAGAAACTTGTAGCGCATTGGCAACTCTCCTTTGTTGATTTGACTACTGAAAATATCACCAGTACATTTCATCCTAAGCAAACAACCGCGTGTGCACATAATTGGAACGGAATACGGTGCATTCGGATCATCTTGAAGTTCCAGTACGGTGTTTAGGATATCCGGAGAGACATTCACATTCACTTGGTTAACTTGCCCTTGTATAAGCTCATTTCCATCAACTTCAATAACGCTTGCTGAATTCCAGAATTCTTTGATGAGAGACTTGTACACCGGTGTTGAAAAAGTAACGGCTTTGTTGATCCGAGATTCCCTTATCCATTTAGTGATCTCCTTCAGTTCCGTAATCTTCCCTTCAGGATCAAGGTATGCAACCATATTGTGACGAGATTCGGACATGACTTGTTCTTCTGGTTTGTCAGTTTTCTTAGTCCCAGGCTTACGTTTCTATGCTTTAGGTGCCATTCTGTATTCGAAAACATCCACTGTAAGTTATAATGTCATAAAATGTGCAATAAACATATGTCTATACATGTTCATGTATAAAGTGGACAGTGAACATGTATATACATATATACTGTGAAGGTGCATACAACTGAAAAATTTTCTAAGTGTTGGACGACAAAAGACTATCACAGCGACGAAAAACATCTTTTATGGCGAGGAACCCTTGGTCAAACAAAGTCAACATTGTCCTTTGACCATGGGTTTTTTGTCGACAGGCTTTCGACGAAAAATGCTTCTTTGTCAAACAGGTTATTCGTCGCAGGCAGTTTGAAGAAATATGTATTTCGCTGTAAAAAGGTGTTTTTCGTCAGTTAGGGTTTTTCGACTTGACTGAAATTGGGGGTTTTTCGATACAGAGGGTTTTTCGCAGACAGACGTTGAATCGACGATTGATTCAGAAAATCAAACACAATGGACACTTTGTTAAACACAAACATGAAGAAAACAACCCCAGATGTGTAACCGACATGAGTTCAACCGGAAAATACACCCAAACCCGTTTAAAATCACAAAATCTCAAACCCCTGTTTTAATACCTAAATCAAAAACCCAAAATATGAATCAATCCACATACACTTATCATGTTTATCAATTTTCAATGAAAAACAAAGAAACAAAACAGATAGATACATGAGAGAATCAAAAATCAAAGGTCTCCGGTGGTTTTTGAAACAACCGAGCAAATCACAGGGTTATTAAGAAGATTTAAACGAGTGTTAAGAGACCCTGGTTGTTTTAATACCTTGTATTTGATAAAAATCCCAAAGAAAAACAATGATTTTGAAGTCGGCAGAGAGGTATGGGGGATGGAGTGTGGAAGAAGATGAACAGTTGAGAGTGGTTTGAAAAAGTGAAGGCAATAATGCACTGGGTCCCCTTTTATAACCTGACCTTCGATGAAAAACCGACCTCGACGAAAAACATGATTGGGTCGAAGAAAAACCTTGATGGGCTTGTACAGTAAGCCCATGATGAAAGTCCATGAAGCCCAAGGTTTTTCGTCATGACCTCGACGAAAAATGGGTTTTTCGCCGTGAACAAATTTTATTTTGACCAAGACTGGAACAGCGTTGACCTGAATTGGTTTTTCGTGGACCTTTAGGTCTTTCGTGGACCTTTAGGTCTTTCGTGAACCTTTAGGTTTTTCGTGAACCATTTGCACCTATAATTACCAAGTCATTGAATTTTGCACAGAATGAACAGATTTTACTAATTTGAACAGATTTTCCCTTGATTAAGTTTACCAAATGCAAAATGATCTTATGAAGTAGTTAAATCTCAAACAAGTTGGTTGCTGGCTTTCCGGCAGAAAACATTCGAGTTTCAACTTCGGCTAATCAAAAAGAAATGTACAAATTGCACTAAACTGAAATTTTAAATGCGATAAACTAACGACAATCAACAATAAGCAGTAAAAGACTGTACAAGGTTAAACTTTTACGAGTTTCAAGGTAAAGGAATCATACCAGCTTACGGTCTTTGTCAACATGGTTTATGATTTCTGTTTTAAAGTTTTGGATAAGAATACTACCACAATTATCGATATTGTTGTCCACATAAGCTCAAACTGATCAGATGTAATCATAATTAGGAGATACGATTTACGGTAAGAATTATACTTACAAGTCGATGTTTATCCACTCACAACACATTCCCGTATCAAGGTATGCACGAGAGCTCATCTTACCAGTGAGTATACCGCTTATCATCTGTTTGCCGTATAAAAAGATGTGAGATACTCACTTATTTTTTTATTGAAAACAAGCCCTATGTGATAGAATCACTTATTGATGAGAAACTTGATTTTCATATGCATGAGAGCACAGGAGCAAGTCCGTGAACAGGTCAGTACTAACGTACAGCAAAGAGACGAACTTGACTCCCGGATAAATGTGATATATTATCACTTATTTTGTTTGGACATGTGATTGTTGATAACTTATTGAGGTCGAATGCAATATGTACACGTATGTATAGTATCATGGAAGATCTAGACTTCGTCTCCGTTATATTTTGGTAAAAGATACAACCATGATACCCAGATGATAAGACAGTATAAAGACCGTATATATCAGAACCTCGGCAATAAATCAAATGAAATTTCGGTACCAAGACCATATGCCAATGAATGGTTCCCACCTGACTTGAAGTCTGTTAGGTTTGTATCATCCTGCACAATTTAATCTGATTGTGAGCCTACCGATACATCATTAGTAGAGATACTTATCATATTTATTTTTACATTTTTGACCACGTTGACCGACCACACCAGTGAATCTCATCATTTTCCCTTATCCAAGAAACTCATTTTTGATTTTCTAATTTTTTGAATTTTTTAATTTTCAAACTTAAAGACAGAAAGAAAAGACATATTTTTGGATTTTTGACTTTTTTTTAAATGTTCTTGTATTTTCTTGAAATTTCTCCCCCTAAAATGCGAAAAGGTTACGAAAATGAAAATCTTTTTGTATTTTTAGAGTTTTTAAAGAAAATATTTACAAAAACGATTAGCCAAAGAAGTTTTACTCGGGTATCACCTTAATGTCATTGACCAAAAGAAGATAATCAAAACGTGATTTATCAAAAGCTTTAGTGAACAGGTCGGCACGTTGTTGATCAGTGTGGACTTTAACAACATCGATGAGTCTTTTGTAAAACAACATCGATGAGTCTTTTGTAAAAACAATCACGTATGAAGTGATATTTAATTTCGATGTGTTTGGTCTTGGAATGCTGCACAGGATTTCTAGTGATCTGTAAGGCAGCATTGTTATCAACAAAAATAGGAGTAGATAGGAATTCAAAACCATAGTCGCGCATTTGTTGTTGGATCCACAAAACTTGGGAGCAACAACTAGAGGCAGCAATGTATTCAGCTTCACAAGTTGATGTAGCAACACAGGTCTGCTTCTTGCACTGCCATGTGACTAGGCGATTTCCTAAAAATTGACATCCAGCCGTTGTTGATTTGCGGTCGATTTTGCAGCCACAAAAATCAGAATCACTGAATGCGATCAAGTCGAAGCTATCATCCCTAGGGTACCAGAGACTAGGGATGGCAAAAAAGCCCAAGCTCGACGGGTATACCCGAAACCCGAAACAAATGGGCCGGGTATACCCGAAGCCCAGTGGGTATGGGCCGGGTACGGGCTTAAAAAAAGAAAAAAATCGGGTACGGGTACGGGTATGGGATTTAGTGATACCCGCCCGATACCTGGCCCATTTACCCGATTAATAACCGAAAGTATCATATTATAGATTTCCATACGTATATACTTAGTACATGTACTTAAAAAAGTTCTCAAAGGTTTCGGGTTTATACACGGTACGTATATCGCACGGAAGTTTGATAAACTAGGTAAACGTTTTGGTTTCGTTTCTTTCGCAAATGTTAAGGACCCGATTGGCTTAGAGAAGGAACTGAAAGACGTGTGGATAGGATCGTATAAGGTTTTTATTGTGTTAGCAAGGTTTGTTGACGGGGAGAAGGTAACTTGGAAGGAGGATAAACAGTGGATTCCGGTGGTGGAGAAGAACAAGGAGAACCTAGTAGGTGATAAGGTTAATGTTACGATGGAGATGGGATTGGGTTCTTATGAAGGGTGTTCCTTTAGAGATACACTTGTAGGTAAGAATATTTGTGATACTATGGAAGAAGTTGTTCTTGATGATGGTTTTGATGGGAATGCGATTTGGAAAGGGTTGGGTCTGTTGGGTTCTACTAGAGATCTCAACACATTAACATCCTTGAAGGAGTGGCTTTTCTCTGTTCGACTGGGCAAGGTCCACATACAGTATGTTGGAGGGCTGTCGGTTGTCTTAGTTTTTGAGGATAATGTGAGTATGTTGGAGTTTTTGAACACGAAAGAGGTTTGGAATCCGGTATTCTCTACTCTAGTCATATGGGAAGGACAAAGAACTAATCTTGAACGTCTTGCATGGCTTAAAATATTTGGTCTTCCTTTGTTTTTGTTCGATAAATATGTGGTGGACAAGATCGGATCTAAGTTTGGAAGGGTAGTGCAATCGGTTCAAACGGATGAAAATCTTGAAGATTACTCATATGCGATGATTGGAGTATTATGTCATTCGACTAAAAGGATCAACCAGTCATACAAATTGAAATGGCGTAATGAGGAATTTGTAGTCCTTGTTGAGGAAGACACCGGGGAGTGGATTCCGGATTGTATAGGTGTGGAGGTAGAGGAGAGTGAAGCTGATTTTAATCACGAGAAGAGGCCGGGGGTAGGGATGGACTCTCAAGTTGATGCGACTAGACATTGTGAAAACACAAACTCTTCTTTACAGGGGGACCAGGAGCCGGATATGTGTGCACCCTCTAATATGTCAGTTGGTAGGGATGAGGGTACGACACCACAGTTTGTAACAAATAAAGTTGGTGGCAACCTAGAGGATGTGGAAGGACTACGATTTATTATGTCGGGTGCTAGTGGAATCTCGGGTTCAAAGAAAAAAAAGAGAGGTTGCTTTCGTAAGAAATCGCGATTTGAAAAGTCTCCCTCCCCGACGGGAGTTGAAAGACCAAAGAAACGGGCTAGAGATGGTGACGATCCTTTTGACATTGATCGGTTCATATTTGAAGTTCAAGATAATAGTAATGTGGTTATTGATCCTTGTGATGAGGTTAAGGACGCCGAGTTGGAAGGGAGGCAAGAGGATACTGTTGACGGCTTAGAAGGAGATGGTAATGTGTCTATTAATCCTTGTGACGAGGTGACGAAAACGATTGGTTTTGCTCAAAGGTTGGGGGTGGAGAATATTACAAACTACGAATCCTCGATTCATCAGTTGGTTATCGATGAAGGCTTTCAACCGGGGTCATCATGAATTGTATCTCATGGAATATTAGAGGGCTGGGTTCGGCGAATAAGTGTTTGTGGGTAAAGAACCTTAAGGTGGCGAATGAGGTGGGTTTTGTCATGATTCAGGAAACTCAATTACAATCGCTTCAAGATGTTAATGTTAGTAAACTCTGGGGGACGGGGGATTTCGAATTTGAAGCTGTGGAGGCGGTGGGTCGATCCGGAGGTTTGTTATCATTATGGGACTCTAAGTTGTTTGCAAAAATGAATGTATTTAAAAGTCGTTATGTTCTTTTAGTCTCGGGTTACTTGAAAAACGATGGTCAAAAGATATCCTTTGTTAATGTCTATAGTCCGCAGAAATTGATAGATAAGAGGGCTGTTTGGGAGGAGCTTAAAGGGTTGATTACTAATGATGATGAGTTGTGGTGCGTTGCGGGAGACTTCAATTGTGTGAGAGATAGATCGGAACGTAGAAATTTTAAGTTTCACGAAGGGCCGACTAAGGAGTTTAATGTTTTCTTGGAAGAGATGGGGTTACATGAATATCCTCTACGAGGTCGCAGGTTTACATATTTAGCCGGTAATAAACTTAGTCGGATTGATAGAGTTTTTGTGTCTTGGTCCTTTCAGAATAAGTGGAGTAATGCAGAGTATAGAGTGTTGGACCGGGTGGAGTCCGATCACTATCCCTTGTTGCTGAAAATTGAATCGAAGAATTTTGGGGCCAAACCTTTTCGTTTTTATAATTCTTGGTTAAATAGAGATGGGTTGGATAAAGTGGTAGAGGATTCGTTATCCATTGGGACTTGTTCGAGCGCTCCGGATGTTGGTTTATTGAGTAAATTTCGGTCGCTTAGGAATAACATCAAAAGGTGGCACAGTTTGCAAGTCAAACTCGAAAGGGAGGAGGAAGAGAACTTAAAGGCGGATATCTTGGAGCTCGAGATGATTCTGGAGGATCGTGACTTAACTGAAGCAGAACTATGGGTTCTAGAAGAAGCGAATAAACGCCTTAAGGAGCTAGATTCTTTTAAAGCTCGGGACTTGAAACAAAAAGCTCGGGTTAGGTGGGCGAAGGAGGGGGATGCTAACTCGTCTTTTTTTCATGGTGTGATAAATTCCCGGCGGACGTCCAACTCTATTCCTGGTTTGTCCATTAATGGAGAATGGGTGACCAAACCCCAAGCGATTAAGAAAGAGGTTCACCGGTTTTTCAAAACAAAGTTCATGGAGGAAATGAAGACTCGGCCTTCTCTCATATTGAATGATCTTAAGACTCTTGATTCCTCTTCAGTCGACATTATTATTGCCCCCTTTCAAGAAAAAGAGATTAAAGATGCGGTTTGGGAATGCGGGAGTGATAAAGCTCCAGGGCCAGACGGTTTTAATTTTCGTTTTATAAAAAAGTTTTGGCCTTTGTTTGCAGGTGATTTTAAGGAGATCTTTAGAGTTTTTGCGGAGACTGGTGCGATTAGTAGGGGGTGGGTTCTTCATTCATAACCCTCGTCCCTAAGACCAAAGATCCGGTCGACTTGGGTGATTATCGCCCTATAAACTTGATTGGCGTGGTCAGCAAGGTTATTTCTAAAGTGTTAGCTAACAGGTTAAGAATGGTGATAGACGGGTTAATTTCAGAGACGCAGTCTGCCTTCATAGCAGGGCGATACATCTTGGATGGGCCTCTTGTTATTAGTGAAATGCTGGCTTGGGCTAGACGATGCGGGAAAGAGTTGTTTATGTTCAAGATTGATTTCGCTAAAGCTTTTGATAATGTTAATTGGGAGTTTCCCGTTTCCATTATGAGGCAGATGAATTTTCCGGAGAAGTGGTGTATGTGGGTAAAAGGTGTTCTCTCTTCGGCCAGGTCGTCAATGCTCGTCAATGGGTCGCCCACATTTGAGTTTTCTTGTGAGAAAGGGGTGCGTCAAGGTGACCCTATCTCCCCGTTTTTATTTATCATTGTCATGGAGGCGTTTGCAGGGATGATGCGAAAGGCGTGTGAAGTCGGCTCTTTTGAGGGTATTCGGCTCCCCAACGGTGGTTTGGTTCTCTCTCATTTACTCTATGCGGATGACGCTATGATATTGGGAGAGTGGTCTTCTAATAATTTTAATTCCTTACGCCGGTTGCTTCGAGTTTTTCACTTGTGCTCAGGGCTTCGGATTAATATTCATAAGTCTACTCTGTTTGGTGTTGGAAAAGGTTTGGATGAGGTTTCTGCGAGGGCTATTTCATTGGGTTGTTGTTCGGGTGTTACCCCTTTCACCTACCTTGGCATCAGCGTGGGAGCCAATATGAGCAGGATTAATAATTGGGAGCCAGTGGAAAAAATTTTCAAGAGTAGACTTTCCAAATGGAAGTCTAAAGTGCTCTCTATCGGGGGTCGCTTAGTTTTGATAAAATCTGTTTTAGAGAGTTTGCCGTCTTATTATTTTGCATTGTACAAGGCTCCAGTGGCAGTCGTTGCAAAATTAGAATCCTTGATTAAAAAGTTCTTGTGGGGTGGTGACCCGGATTCTAGAAAAGTGCACTGGATGGCTTGGGATAAGGTCGCTCTTCCGAAAAAAAATGGTGGTTTGGGTCTTAGTCGATTGGAAGACATTAATAACGCCTTCCTTCTCAAGTGGCTCTGGAGATTTCGAGTTGAAGATGATGCTTTGTGGAAGAGAGTTATCATTGCTATTCACGGTTCGGTTCGTCAGTGGGATATGTATCCGTGCAAATCAAGTATCTCCGGTACATGGTCGAAACTGATTAAGAGTTGTAAAAGATTTAAAGTGGGTGACACTTCTGCTCCTCAAATGATCCGCGGCATAGTGGGTAACGGGATGGATATTAAATTCTGGATTGATCCTTGGGTTTCTAATACCCCGTTAAAGGTTTTGTTTCCTAACTTATTCCGGCTTGAAAGAAATAAATGGTGCAGCGTTGCGGATAGACTTGGAGGTCTCTATGGCAATGGGCCGGTTTCTTGGAGCTGGCGTGTTTACCCCTCCTCGCCAGATCAGATTGCTGATCTAATTAATTGCCACAGAATGATTCAAGGCCAATGCTTGGTTAACAGGGCTGACACTTGGGCTTGGTATGATAGTGGGCCTCTTGATTTTCGGTCAACATTGCAAAAAATTGGGCTGTCAGTGCTCGGGTTGGCAGCATCATTCCTTCCATCGATTTTAATTGGTGTAAGTGGATCCCGTTAAAATGTAATGTTTTCATGTGGAGGTTGTTGTTGGATAGAATTCCGACTAAAGTGGCGCTTCGTAGTAGAAACATCATCCATGGAGATGTATCTTGTAGCTTCTGCATGCTTGAAGAAGAGGATGCGGATCACATATTTACGGCTTGTGGTATGGCAGCTGGTTTGTGGCAAGGTATCGCTTCTTGGGTTAAACTTCCTCCCATTTTTCTCTTCTCGGTTAAAGATATTGTCGAAGTGGTTGAAGGCTCGAGATGGTCGAAGAATAAAAAGGAGCTTTTATATGGAATCCTCATTGTGGCTTGTTGGCGGTTATGGAAAGCCCGGAATGAGAGAGTTTTTGCTCAAAAGAATAGGAACGCCGTTGAGTTAGTGGCGGACATTAAGTCCCTGTCTTATCTTTGGTTATGTAGTAGAGGTAGATTTGGTGGGGTGGATTGGAAGGGGTGGAAGTCATTTGTTTTTGATGTGTTGTAATTTTGTCTTGCGGGGTTCCCGTCTTGGGAATTCCCTTGGCTTTGTGTTCTAATGAAATTTGCCTTTCAAAAAAAAAAAAAAAAAACTTATTACCTTCTCTATAGTCATATGTGGATATGTATTTGGCAGGTGCTTAGTGAACAAATAACTTATATTTGAGCATGTATATTGGATATGGAAGTTATCACCCTTTATTATGTGGATGTTTATGCAATTAGGTGGTCCTAATACAATTACTTAATTAAGTAATCGTTTTGATTTAGTGTGGTATATGTGGTCTGAATATGATATGTAAGTTATTAATCATATTTTCATTTGTTTTAATCATTAAAGTAGTAAATTATATAAACATCAAAGTAAAAATTGCACATTTTTCGCAACGGGTATTTTTATGAAATTAACGGGTATACCCGATACCCGCGGGTATGCCCGATACCCGACGGGTAATTACCCGAAAAATACCCGACGGGTAACCGGCCGGGTATGGGACAAAGAATTACAACCGGGTATGGGCCTGGGATTACCAATACCCGGCCAAAGCCCGGCCCATTGCCATTCCTACCGGAGACCGGTGTCCAGGCAACCCTTCAAATAGTGGAAAATCCTTTTAACAGCTCCCAGATGTGAGGCCTTCGGGTTGGCTTGATATCTTGCGAGCAGGCACGTAGGATACATGATATCGGGCCTCGAGGCTGTGAGATACATTAGAGATCCGATCATTGCGTGATAATATGAAGATTTAATACTTTCACCCTTCAGATCTGGAGTAATCCCGTGATTCTGCGGAAGTGGGGTACCAATGGGCATTGCATTAGACATCTGGAACCGGCTCAAGATGTCACTAACATATTTAGTCTGATGGATAAATATCCCAGACTCAGTTTGTTGAACTTGTAGGCCCAAGAAGAACTTCATTTCCCCCATTGCGCTCATCTCGAATTTCTCCTGCATAACACACTCGAATTGCCTGCACAAAGAATCATTAGTTGAACCAAATATGATATCATCAACATATACCTATGCCAACAGAAGATCTCCATCATGTTCTTTGATGAAAAGAGTGCAATCGATAAGACCTCGCCGAAAACCATTCTCCAGCAGATAGTTAGATAAGGTTGCATACCAAGCTCTCGGTGCCTGATGTAAACCATAAAGAGCTTTGTTGAGCAACCAAACCTGATCAGGGTGAATAGGATCTTCAAAACCCGGAGGCTATTCGACATACACCTCTTCTTCAACCAAACCATGTAAGAAAGCACTTTTCACGTCCATCTGATAGACCTTGAATCCTTTAAATGAAGCATAAGCTAGAAAGATCCGAATAGCCTCAAGACGTGCAACCGGTGCATAAACTTCATTGTAGTCAATCCCTTCGATCTGACGAAATCCTTGAACAACCAATCTCGCCTTGTTTCGAATGACTACTCCACGATCATCCTTTTTGCATTTGAAAACCCAACGAGTGCCAATTTTCTTGTAATTTTCAGGTCTTTCAACAAGCTTCCAGACACCCAGCTTTTGGAATTGTTGCAGTTCATCCTGCATGGCTTCCACCCTAGAATTATCCTTTAGAGCTTCCTTCCAAGACTTTGGTTCTTCTTGTGAAACATAACACGCGAAGGACCAATCATTTTGTAAACTAGATTCTCTGATAGCTGAATACAAACCAGCATTCTGGTTGTTTCTCAGCTGATTATGCATCTGCACTCCACTATTGACATCTCCAATAATATTCTGCTGCGGATGAGTATCATGAATTCTCATTTCAGCAACATCAGGAACATGAGTATTAATACCCAAATTGTTAAGATTAAGATCAACAACCAAATCCACGCCTGGCATCAACGTAGAGGTGGATGCATTTCCTTCAGCAGTGTCTACATTCTGCACATGAGGAGTTGCTTCAGAAGCACCTTGAACAGGAGCAACTAGAGCCTTCATTTGCATCGTGGAACTCATCATCATCTTCTGACGACACATTGAAATCAGCGGCATCTTCAAATTCCTCATTTTAAACAGTGTTGTTAACCGAATAAGAAGCTTAAGGGTTAACAACAATTGGTTGCACCAAAGATGAGTCAACAACATTATCACTTTCCAGTAAAATTTAAGCAGCTGCAGATGCTTCATCAAAGGTTGGCAGATTAAAGGAGTCGAATAGCCCATCATAATCGAACATCCAAGGATCACTCGGAGCTCTAACAGGATTAGTATACCTTTGAACCTTTACTTCACTCCATAACTCAATCTTTTCGGTTGTCAAATTCCAAACACGAAAATTCAGAGTAGCATATCCAAGGAAGAAACCCTCGATAGCTTTGGCGCCAAACTTTCCGTGCGGTTCAATCATAGTACATGGACTGCCAAAAGGTTCTAAGTGAGAAACGTCTGGTTTCCTTTTGTGTAACAGTTTGAAACAAGTCTTGTCATGCCTTTTAACTGTGAGAACTCTGTTTAAAGTGTAGCAAGCAGTAGCCACAGCCTCCCCCCAGAACTGAACAGGAAGCTCTGACTCTACCAACATCGTTCTTACAGTTTCTATTATCGTCCGATTCTTCCTCTCAGCGACACCGTTTTGTTGTGGAGTGTAGCGAGAACTGTATTCATGAAGAATGCCCTTTGAAGTACAGAACTCATCCATTATGCAGTTTTCGAACTCAATGCCATTATCGCTTCAGATCCTCTTCACTTTCAACGTGTACAAATTCTCTAGCAAAGTAAGAAGATTCTTGAGGATTTCAGGAGTTTTTCTCTTGTGTGCCATAAAAGATACCCAAGAAAATCTAGAGTAGTCATCAGTAACCACCACACAATAAGCATCCCCAAAGTTTGTCTTGTGTTTCATCGGTCTAAAGAGGTCCATATGAAGACGTTCAAGAGGCATGCTGACAGTGTTGACTTACTTAATCGGGTGAGACTTCTTCGTTCGCTTTCCCTTCTGGCACGAAACACAGACATCTTGTAGATGAAAATTCTTCACAGGCACACCAGCCACAAGATTGTTTTCACCAAATGGTTCATTTTTCTCAAGTGAATGTGTCCCATTCATCTGTGCCAAGATATAGACTCCTTTTCTGTGGCTTTTGAGACAAAACATGTGACTTGTGCATATGTTGTAATCGCTTGGCTCATGTCGAGAATATAAATATCATTAACCCTTGGAGCCGATAAGAGAATCCATTCTTTTGGAATTTTAAAACCAGGCTTCAGCACATAACAGCCGGCATCATCAAAATGCATGGTGAATTTCTTATCGCAGATCTGCGAAACATTCAGAAGATTGTGATCAATTTGTCGTACATATTTGATCTTATTGAAACACACAACACCATTGGAGATCTTTCCTTCTCCAGTGATATATCCGCCTTTGTCTCCAGCAAATGCGACATAACCTCCTCTAATGTTTTTCACATCATAAAGAAGTCGTAAGTCGCCCATCATGTGCCTAGATGCTCCACTGTCAACAATCCAATGACTATTAACAGTTCCTCCCGAAACATCCTGCACATTTCATTTAACAATCAGTTGAAGTTGGGGACCCAAGACTTAGTGGTCTTGGGTCATCCCTGATCATCACGAAATGTGATTTCAATTTCGTGATGATTTTGAAATATTGTACCTCCCCCTGAACCTTCACCCGTTTTAGGTTTCCAAGACTGATTTTGTTTACCAGATTGAGTTTTATGAAAAGATTTTGAAATTTCTGGTTTTAACGGTTGTGATGAACTTGGTTCCCTTTTAACATATTTGACTTCCGGTTTTAAAGCCTTTTCTATTGCCTTGACATTTTGACGTCGTTGTTTTGTTTCTTGTTCTTTAACAGTTCGCTTATCTAGTTTTAGTGAAACAGAACGACGTTGTTGGTGACCTTTTTCAGGAGGGGCTCTCTCAACAAACTTTTCTTTAGGAGGATTTGTACAGTTTTTAATGATATGTCCAAACTCCCCACATTTAAAATAAGTTCTCCTTTCAACAAACTTAGGAGATTCTGATTGACGAACAGATGTCGAACCTGTAGATCCAGAGGTACTTGTTCCTTCATCACACCCATTTGTGTGTTGAGTGTAGTTGTTTTGACTATTACGTTTTAAAATTCTAACTTGTTGAACAAAATCGGTATTTGATTTATTTTCAAAAGTCTCCACTTTATCAGTACCTCTTGATGCTACAAATTTAACATCATTGCTTTTCTTTTTGTAACGAGCTCCCTTTGTTTCAGACTTTGGTTGAGAAGCCTTAGGCTTTGGAGCTCGTTTTTCTTGCTGTTTACCCTTAGAAGCAATAGGTTGTTGCTTTGTCGGTAATCTTTGATTTCCATATTGTTTTCTAACTTCAGATTTTGGAATAGGATCACACTGAGTTACAACAACTCCCGGGATCGTCTTTCCCAAAAACTTACTGGTAGTATCTTCAAACACTTTATCAATCAAAGATGGATTCACGTTTTTAATTGGAAAATCATTGTTTGAATAGATTTTATCATCACCGACCAAAGTATACAACACATTATTACTCTTAACGGCAGACACAGATTCCTTGACTTCCTTGACAGGATCTATCACTTGTTTGACAACAGGTTGCACAGCAGGAGTAGGAGGATCACACAGAATATGATTCTCAATAGGAATTTCTACACCTTTCATCTTATCAAGTGATTTATCCTGATCACTCACATCTGATTCATCATCAGACGAATCATAGTCCTCAATAATTGGAGCACTTTGATTCGTAGATGTTGAAGTTCCTGTTCCTTCAGATGAGTTACCCGAGGAACTGTCCGGTTTAAATCCTAAACATGTAGTAACTTCCTCATAATCAAGAGGCACACTTGGTTCAAAACAAGGCATTTCCTCTTCATCGGGCATTCTGGTATAGTTGTGTCTCAAAGGGGGCGGATACGACTTATACCCAATGCCTTTCTTATTCCCTTTCAGCTGTTGAGCGTCTATAATGTGATCAAGCACATATCGGGAGTTAGAATAACTCTCCAATTTGAGCTTGATTGCATCATGCTCGCATTTTGCCACGGCTAGCTCATTCTTTGTTTCCTCAATGATATTAATGTAGTTATTAATACCAATTTGTTTATTGAAAACAGTTTTTGTTAATTCGGAAACGCTTTTCTTTAAAGTTTCGATTACTGATTTGAAATCTTTTTCATTTCGAGTTAAAGCCATGTTTGCCTCTTTGCATTTTGACAGCTCAATAACCAAACTCTGATTGTGACTATGAATCTTTTCTGATTCTTGTTTCAAATCTGCACAATTATTGCATACATTAGGAGTATGAGGGTCAGAATTTACCTGACTTGTCGAGGCTGTGACATTTTCCATAAAGGCAGTCTGATAAGAAAAAGATCCATCTTCAGAGAAGAACTTCTCCATTTCCTTTGATGCAACATCAGCCTTCTTTACTAGAATAGATTTCTGACACTGTAACTCCTCAACTTCCTTTAACAAGCTATCAACGTCAGAATTCATTTCCTCCTTCACATCCGATTCTGAATTATAACCTCCCACACTCGAGCTTTCTTCATCCGAACTACCACTATAACCCGAGCTATCATCACTTTCAGAAAATTCTTCTTTGTGAACATGTTTGATGTGATTGATGATCTTGGCATAACATGCAGTTCCTCCTTCTCCTTCATCACCATCTCCAAACTGTACTGACCAGTTACACCCTTCATCAGCTTGAACGACTAATGCCCGATTGGTGTTTGAAGGCCCAGACTGGTTTTGATTGGTTGTGTTGTTCACAGCTACTATCCCTCTTTCACGGTTACCTTGATTTGTGTTGGAAGTACTTGTCTGATTTCGGAAGGGATTTTGGTTGCCTTGTCTACTGGGTAGAGTGCACTCACGCTTGAAGTGACCCTTTTTGCCGCTATTAAAGCACTTAACTGCATCCTTGTCGAAACCGTACTTTGTATCCTTTTGGCTTTCCAAGGTAGTTCTCCCGGTTCGTTTCATAAAATCCTTAGCCCTTCGAACAGCACTCGCAAACGCCCATTTAATGTCCATTAACTCCATTTCATCACGGTCTATCTGTTGATAATCTTCATTGGTCAAATTAATGTTTCTAATTTGACCTGCAACCAATCCACAATAGGCACTGAACATTGTGTTGAGAAGTTCCATATGTTCCTTTGCAACTTCTATACTGACTTTTGAAAGATTGGAAGTATCAACTCTAACGGTGTTGGGGTTTTGGAGTTGAAAGTTGTTACCGTAACATGCATGTTGTGGTTGGGCTTGTGATGGTGGCGGAAGATAGGCATTTGGATCAAATTGGGGTTGAGTTGTGGAAACTTGAGGTTGAGATTGGGGTTAGGAAGCCAGGCACTTGGATCTAATTTAGGTTATGGTGAAGGAACTTGTGGTTTACCGAAATAGACACTTGGATATAATTGAGGTTTTGAAAGGGCATGGGTTTGTGCAATAAGATGTGGTGGTGGGTGATAGGCACTTGGATCGAAAACCTGAGGAGCTGACTGGGGAAAGGGGCTTGTATTGGACACAAAGGCCGTTTGTAGTTTTGGTTGCTGACTGGAACTGGATGCAGGATTAAACCCTCCAAGGTACATTTCCGTATTTTGAGGAACTGAAATGCGTTTAGCTTTCCGGATTTCTTCTTCATCCTTGTTTTCCAATTTCTGCACAAATTCATAGATAATGAAAGTGTCTAAAACACCCGTATGCTTTAACAATTCAATGAACGGACTCCACTTTGGGGGTAGAGCATCAGCCAACCTTGTAACCATTTTCGGTTGAGTTGCAACAACATTATAAGAATACATTTCACTAATTAAATGATAAAAATGAGTTGTCATATCATTTAATGTTTCGTTTTCCATGAATTGAAATGCTTCAAATTCCTTTTTCAACAAATCATGGCGTGTCTTTCTTGTAGCCGCATTTCCTTCTCCTCTTGCTACCAAGGCGTCCCATAAGGCTTTCGTGCTAGTACAATAATCGAATTGATGATAAATTTCTTTGTGGAGTGCTTGTGTAAGGATAGCAAACGCCTTCTTTTCCAGATCATATGCCTTTTTGTCGTTTTCTAACATATTTGCCAAGGTCGCTGCATTTGATCCTGCTTCTTCAAGAGCTATGTTATATGGCGTGGTGAAACACGTCCATAGCTCGGTGTTTTGCCCTAGAACATAAGTGTGAAATCGACCTTTCCAAGATGGCTAGTCGTTCATGTGATTCAGCTTTGGCGGGCGATTGTTGCTACCCGTTTCACTTTCACTTAATAACAAATTCTGAATGCTTTGATTTTGATTCGTTACGCATGCCCATTGACTTGCAGTAATTGATTGTTGTGGCATCATCATTTTCATCCAAGCCGCTGCGGAGGTCGGATCTTGACCCGAGCCTGAGCCACTGTTCCAATCCCATGGACTAGTGCTCATGTTTGATGTATGAATGAGAATACCTAGTCACAAACTTGAAAAGAAACTGTTAAAGGAGTTTTGCAAGGCTTCTGTGGAAAATTTCACAAGTGACACCCACGAAAAACTAGGTTTTTCGCGAAAGACCAAGATAGACGAAGAACTGGTTTTCGTCAAAAAAATTGCTACGAAGAACAGGTTTTTCGTCAACAACACTTTTACGAAAAACTGGGTTTTTCGTCGAAGTTACTTTGACGAAATACTAAGTTATTCGTCGCCTGGGTTTTTTGTCAACAATCAGATAAAGACAGAGAGTTGTTGAGATTTTTCAAAAAGCAAATCTTATCCTTTGTATTGACAAAGACACCCGTTCAACCTAACAACAAGCCCACCTTACCAACCCATCATGGTGTACCATTTTTCAACAAATATATTTTAATTAAATATCAAGAACATGTTTGAAGATTTGAAGAAAACTGATGAAGATATGAAGTTTCCGGCCAAAATGTTTACCGGAGAATTTTTCCGAAACAGAGATTTGCTAAAACTTTCAATGAAACCCCAGTTTACCATGTAAACATGCAATCTAACAAGGTTTTTGATAAAACTTTTAGCAAATAACAAGATCTTGACAGATTTTAGGAAACCTTTTCCAGAAAATTATGAAAATCACATAAACACTTGATAAAAACACAACTATGTTTGGTTTTAAACAAGGATAAGAGCCAATGCTCTGATACCACTTGTAGGTCCGTTTTTTAGAGGATAGATTACGAAACCTAATCCCTATTTATAACAAACACAATCACGAGTGCGGAATCCCCGTGACGATGCAAACCAAACATAGAATAGCAAGACACAAAGTAACCAAAGATTCACAGTCTATTGATTAAACGGATGAGAACAACATCAAACATATACACACAATGCTTGAATATAAACTCATAGTAGGTTATGCTCTCATGACTTCACACAGAAGACCAAGTGTGGTTTATATAGTGCAGCCCAGCCCAATCACGACGAAGAACATGAGAGGGCTGACGAAGAACCCTGGAAGACGAACAACCAGGTTCTTCGTCACTGTTGCAACGAAAAACAATGTGATGAAGAATGGGGTTCTTCGTCACACACACATTTACGACGAAATATGTCTTTCGTCGTGAGGCTGCAATACAGAACAGCTGCAAACTGTCAAACTTGTATAAACACACACACAGACATAAACTACATACCAAATGCAACATGCATTAGTTTAAACATACATAACAAAGAGACAACTGTCGTACCAAAGTTTGATAGGAGGATATCCGACTTGGTCGACTGACGAATACATACAGACAGACTCGATAACCAAAAGACCGTAAAATAACAACGCTAATTAAGAACAAGTTACAGACAAAAAAAAAAATATGCACCAACAACTATATCTAAAACACACTTCTCATGTTAATTTACTATCAAATACATTATTCTCACGCTCTATACATGTTTACCCATTACTTGCATATAATTTCACATATTATTGTCATTTAGACATTTCATCAAACACTTGGTGTGCGTACTACTTTTTATCTCTTTCATTCATCAATACATGTAAATATCAAACAAATTCCATACCATACTCAATTTATATAACGAGTACACATCACATACTACATAATACATCTAATTTGCGCAATAATTGGACATTGGTGATCCACCCATGTCGCCATCTTCATCATCACCAAATGGGTTTATGTCAAAAACATCAAATTACTTGAAATTGTTCATAACTAAAGTTTTATTTGGTGATTCTAACATACTTTCATACTAAATTTCATACAAATTCAAGAATTTATCATACACCAATTACTTGCAAAATCATCAAATCAATTTCTATGACTTACCACGTGTTTGTTAAGTATAGATGATGCTAAATCTAAACCCATGCACATAATCATCAAGCCAAATGCCTTTAATTTGTTGAATTTCTTCAAAACTAGAATGGGGTTTCTTTCTTCCCTTGAAATGTCGAACATCAGACATTGTTTTGATGTTCCTCCCATTCTCCACTAACTAGTTATAACATTTTACAATATACACATTTGGTCCCTCAAGATTGCTTGCTTATTTTTACTTGGTCATAACTTATTTATTTAGTTAACAATAACCCTAACCAAGTTAGCTAGTCTTATTTATTTCACGCCATATCCCAAGAAGCCTTACTAGCTAATTAAGCACTTGGGTTTTGGGGCGTTACATACTTACACGTTATAAGAACGTTAGAAATTAGTGCTTTTTTAGTTAAAGTAAAATTAGTATTTTTTTAGTTAAAGAATGAAAGTAGAGGGTAAACTTAAAACACAAGTGGGTCAAAATCACATTTTACAAAGTTTTAAAAAAATTAAACGGGTGTAAATATCAATCTTAAAAATTGCGGAAAAAATTAAAAACTTAATGTTGCTATTCATCATGCCACACTTTTTAATATATACTTAACTAGATTAACTCCCCGTGTGTTACACGGGTTGAACAATTTAAACCATATAATAAATATTTCCTGTAAATACAAAACAAAAAGGAGACATTCATATACCAGATTGACATAAGTGAGTTAATATAAATGTAATGTAATGTTAATAATAAAAAAAGTTGTTTTTAAAATATATGCATTGCACGGTTGAATAATAATTGAATAAAGTATAATGTAATGTGTTAACATATAAAATTGTCAAGATATGTATTTAAGAAAATGAACATTCACATGACAACTATAAACTTTGTTAAGTTATTTTTTAAACATTTACCACCTATTTTTTTAATACTATTAGTAACAATCAAGGTAAAAAAACCTAAAAATATTTTTTAATACTATTAATATTATACAGTAGATTTGCTTCCAGTTATATGAAAGACCATAAGAGATCAAGACCCAACAACTTGATTATTCAAATATTTTGAAGTCATCATCTTCCTCCTCCTTCAAACTCATAACCAGAAGCGAGATAGGGTCATTGCAGCTTACTAGAAAATTCTCGTATTGTTTCTTACTCGGAGATACAAATAAAAGTGGTTAAACATGAAAAAGTAATAATAATTTTCACTGGGATGCGTTTAACGTACCCCCTTGTTACATGTCATACCCGCTCCCTAAAAATCATTTTAAAAGTTGTCAAATGCCCCCCCCCCCCCTCCCCTAAAAAAATCTTAATTTTCTAATAGGTTTTGTTAAAATAAAAAACCTTGAAAACATGACACAACTTTGGTGATAAATTTAGGATTTTCCTATATGTAAGTAATGAAAATAACTTGCATAAACTTTGGCTATAAAATTAAGATTATCATATAATGCATATAGAATTACAAACTACACAATTTCCGAAATCAAAAAGGGTCCCCATCGACTTGTACATGTTAATTATTACGAGTCCGGTAATAGTTCAATATATAACTAATAAAACAAAAGTAGTTAAACATGGAAAAGTAATTTTAACTGATAAAAAATAAATAAGAGTGGTTATCTACAACTTATTGAAATTTATAAATTTCGAATCATATGAATATGCCGTCTTACATAACCAACTTAAAATGAAAGAAAATATTATCACAATTTACCTTATCGCCACTAACAAACTCATCAAATTTTTCTCTCTATTTTTTATCCTTATCCGCTAACAAACTCACCAAATTAGTAGATTGATTTAAGCGGGAAAACACAATTAATGAAGGGTTATGAAATAAGATTGGATGTATTATAAAGTGCACATTTAATTGCATATGTCCTATTTATTAACGATAATATAAAACAATAAACAACGTATTTAAACAGAATTTGAGGTTGTAAAGATTTTGTTGATAATATATATTGAAAGGCAGCATAAACTTGATGTTTAAAGGTTTGTTAATCAAGATTTCATGGCCAACATGCTTGCTAACATGGGACACAAAGATCGTGTTGCAGTATGTTACGATCTCTGCTTCCGTAGGATAATATTCGTGATATCCACGCTAACACACACACTCGTTCTTATTTGGTGTCTGTCCACGGTCTGAACCCTTCCTTTTGCACTGTGTCCTATCCCAAACCTATTAAAACACACAACCGTCATCATTTGATACTTATTTCATCAAAAATAAATTGACAATGGTAGTTAAATGAAAAGGGTACCTGAACTTTTCCAAGACTAGTACCAACCGACATGTAAGACCCCATTGAACGGAGCACACCCGTCGTTTGGACCCAAATCGCATAACTTGGTCAATGTTGGTTAAAGCATGGTAAACATAACACCTGTTTTAGTTCTGAAGCGGGTCGATAAACTCACTTTGCTGATTGCTGCGGTCCATAAATAGACACAACTTCCGAGTCCAACCGCAAGTACATTTTGTGATGACCAATCCACAAGGTTCAAGTAATAGTCGTCTTGAAGGGATGGCGCATCCAAAACCTAATCACTAAAGCAATGCACATGTAATAGTAACCATTAGTTTTAACATCCTTGCCATTATAAACATTAATAATCTAATGTAAGAAACATGTTCTTGTTGTTCTTTCTATGTGTATACAAATGGTAGCTAATTCCTTCCAAGTGATTATATCATGTTCACTTGCCAACAAGCTACAGTGGCATTTGATATTTCGATCCCCTGATAATTGATTCCTAAACCCTCATCGCTAAACATTTATAACCAACATGTTCTTATTGTTCTTTCTATGAATACACGAATGGAAACTTTTTTTTGAACGGCAAATTTCTTTTATTCCATGACGCCTATGGGACTTGAACCTAAGACCTCACTCTCCCAAGGTGTTTAAAGGCTTTGCCTTTGCCAATGAACCACCACTCCATTGGTCACAAATGGAAACTAACTCATACTAAATGATTAAAAGCTAAACATTTTTAGCGAACATGTTCCTAAATGCTAAACCCTAAACTCTAAACCTGAATGCTAAATAAATATATTTCCTTGCCAATGAGCTTTGTTATTTCATTCCCAAAAGTTTGATTCGCTAACTCTAAACCGAAACATAAACCCTAAACGCTAAACCTTAACTCTAAACCTAAACCCTAAACCTATAAAATGAATTATTTCTTATTATTATTTCTATGAATAACAACATTCAATTCCTTTATAACATGACAATTTGAAGAACATTTGTGCAACACCTAACCCTACTTAAAGAAATGCACAATAAATACTATATTTAACCATATCCTTAAAACTCAAAATAAAAAATTGATGTTTAATATTTACGTGTTTACCTTGTGAGGTGTTTTTGGGACCTTTCTTGGTGGGTTTAGGTTGAGTCACAGACTCCGAACCTAACCCATTCTCCTGACCCAAAACCGAACCCGAATACTGCAAACTCTGACCCGAACTATCCATCTTGAACCGCATTGTTCCCTCCACACCCGTCTTTCATCGGCGAAACTTTCTCCGGTAACCCGAACGTGTTAAGACTGGAAGATGATCTACACGGGATGAACCGATCACTGCAGGCGCCTGCAGCCTTCGAAGAGGGTGAAGACGTTAAGTTGGAGATCGTTCGGGGCGACATTGTTCGAGGGGATGGAGACGATATGGTTAAGATCAAAGGGAACGGAGACCCGCTAAGAGATAGATCCCGCTTTTTCTTCTTTCATTCGAATCCGTTTTTGTTGTTGGATTGACTGAGATCTTGAGGTTCTGAGTGATTTGAGAGAATTGATAATTGGGGATATTTTTGGTGGGAAAAGTTTGTAACGGTCGAATTGGGGTTTATATTTATACATTATTATTTGAGAGCCTGAAAGGGACCGTTGGATGTTTGTGGTGCTCATGTGCATTGCACGTGAGAGGTAAGAAGCACGTTGACTTTACAGTTCAGTCGGACACGGACTAATCAAGGTTGTTCCTACATTTTTTGAGACCCTAAGCGAACTATGAAGTGAGGGCCCTAATTTCATCGATAAACTCTCCTCTAATCCCGACGCCATTGGTGATTACCCTTACTTTTTTCGTCTAGTGATAGCGATAGCCTAGAAATTAAAAGCAGGTTGCGATGAGAAGTGGGAACAATGATTGCGGCTGTATTAGGGGCTTTAGGCCGCTAAATATTGATGATTAGGTCGATGGTTGTTATGTTGTAATAGTTGGAAATCAAGGCGAAATTGGTTTTGAAACTTGGTCTTTTTTTGCTAAACAATATTTATTTTGGGTTCCTTCATTGAAAAACCAGTTTAGTTTTGAAAAAATGTATTTATTTGGGCCTAATACATATACTATATGAAAACTTTTAAAAAACTTAGAGGCCCTTATTTTTTGGTGGCCCTGGGCCCGTGCCTAGGTTGCCAAGCCTATGGTGCCGGCCCTGGTACTGATCAGATATCTTGTGGCTCGTAGATCACTAGAGAGAAGCTCGGCAAATAAATGTTTAGTTTGGAAATAAGATGATCTCAAACCAAGGTTGGCTTGCTCATCTGGTTCGTTTAAATTAGCTTTAGCTTTTAACGTTTTGTAGCCTAAAGTAAAAGACATTGAAAAAATGAAATTTAACACTTCATCATTGTTTGGTTCTACTTCCATCAATACTTTTGCTTTCTTCTATGTTTTTACAAGTTGACTGCGTCAAAACTAAGCCAATCTAAGAGAACTCAAGTAACTCAGTTTGAAATTTGAGCCGACTCATTTAAAATTCAAACCTAGCTCGATGTCACGGAGTGATTCTCGAACTCTTGTGCGGTACTTAGAATGCTTCTAAGTTCAGCCTTGTGGTTGGTTTTGGTTATGTTTCGCAGCCGAAGTCTTTGTTTGTGTGAACACAAGAACGATTTTGTAGTGTAATACTACAAGTAAGATGGTGTTTTGATTACTTGAACAAAGTTACAAGTACAAGTGTTTACAAGAAGTTGGGTGCCTACAAATGGGAGCATACATGCCTATTTATACTACTTGGACATGATCTTGATAGTTCTATATCTAGATCATTCCTTTACAAACATCTAGCCTTAACATCTAGATATTTCTTACATAAATATCTTTGATATTTACAGCGGATTTTTATAGGTTTTTCTAGAGAGTTCCATGGCCTAGAATGGCCTAGATGATCCTTGTATCTTCCTTAGATGTTTCAGCATTTTTTTCCAGGCCATTTCTAGTCCCTTCAAGGCTGATCTAGAATGTTCCAGGGCTGCATGTTTTGCCCAGAATTTTGTAGCACTTCCCGGAGTGTTCCAGCAACCTCTAATGTGTCTTGAATGGCCTGGAAGGTTCTGGAGTCGCGATAAAAATATCTGATTTTTAAGCGGGGCGTGACATCCTCCTCCACCTAAATTTGCAATGTCCTCGTTCCGATTTTTGGACATCGTTGGTCGTTTTCTCATGAGCTGAAGAGCAGACATAGTTTTCCCTTGCCGTATTGGTCTCGCCTCTAAAGTAGCGGAGTGTACCTGTTTTCCTTTGACAAGATACATTGCGTTTGGGAATGGTACTGGCGTAGCTCTGGTCTGACGAAAGAACTCCATTCCGAGAATGATGTCGTACGTGTCAAGCGGTGCTACGGTGAAGTTTATCTTCCCAGGCCATGTCCCGATCTTTGCCTTTACTTTCCATGAGTACCCTTTAATTGGCTCGGGATCTCCATTGGCTCCTTTGATCCATCCTTCACGGAATGTGATCAGTATGCCAAGTCTTTTAGCCTCCCCTGTGGTGATGCAATTAGGGCTTGCCCCGGTATCTACAAGTGCTTTTCCGGCTTGTCCGTTTGTTTCTATTTGCACAAACCGAAGTCCTTTGGGTGATTCACCTGTGTTATTGTCCGTCGATGTTTTGTTGTTGCATTCCGCCATCCTTATGCGTTTTCCTTCGAATGTGGTTAAGGTATTCAGGACATGTAACTGTATTGCCCCCAATTGAGCCTCCTCGGTTTCAGCAGGTTCATCATTAGCCTTTTCCATTGCGTTAAGGCTATTCTTCTTTGGGCAAAAACATGGGTTATGTGGCCCATCGCATATCAAACAACCCTTATAAGGTCCGTTGGCTAGTTGGAGTGGTTTCCGGGTTTCAAGTATGCATTGTCAAGTATGCGAGCTTGTATGGGACGGCGAGCATGCACGAGGACATGCATGAAATGGTGGTGGGAGAGTGTCACGAGCCAAATGTTTGAAGATCGTAATGCTTTGGGTTGTGCTTGAACGCTTGGGTTACTGGCTAGTCCTGGACTTTATCGAGGGACGGAGTCAGTGTCAATGAAGAGGTGTACGTGCCTAGTCGTGCAAACGGCGAACACACCACTGGTCGAGAGCTGGCGCCGCTCTCCTGATGAGTCCAAAGCAGGACGAAACCAGTGACCCACACAAAGAAGCGGGATGGATTGGCTTGCCCCCGAGGAATTGGGGACGCCACACGGAGGTCGAAAAGTAACCCCATGACATCGAGCTCACATTGGCTCGGCTCGACTCAGAAACAAGCCTAATGTGTATTTATAGAGGTTGTTTATATCATTCATAACAAATTGATCCTAGAAACCACAAAGCTGAACATATTTATATATTTTAATGTTTGCTTTCTTTTAGGTTTAATTTAGATTTATCTATACACTATATGTACACACTTTTATATACATATATCACACAAACAAACACTCTTCACCTTCACTTCCTATTATCAATTTTACATTCTTTTTCAAACACAATGAGCTCGAACGATAAAGATTCCATATCACGTTTTCTTTTAAACACATAGAACTCAAGTGACGACGAAAACACACAATCTCCACCTCCACCTACAGTTTCTATTTTTGATCCCTGTAATAATGATAGCCGGTTCATGAAAATCGCCATACAACAGTACAAGTAATTAATGTTCGACAACATAAAAAAACATGTACTTAGCATTTTATCGTTGGTTGGATATGTGGCCAAAGAAACTGTGTGTCATACAGCCGATATCATTATTATTAAAACTCTATTTTCCATACGAATGTACGTTAGATCCACAAAAACAAGTGATATTACCAATTTTTTGAATTGAAGTACTAAACAAAAGATTATTTTGGTTTCTCAAGTGGTGAGAGTTCTAGTTTTAAAATGAATATTGACAGGGGTTCATTTGAGAAAAATCTTCTTGAAAGAAGAAAAATAAATTAATCTATACCATATATTTTTTAGATCAATGGTTGTAAATCAAGATATCATTTTGTCAACTTTTAATTAATGTTTTTAATTAGTAAGGGTAGTATAGACAATTTGTTGTACAATAAAAATAAACTAGAATTGAGACCCGCCGCAATGCGGCGGAGATTCTTTAGTTATAACTAAGTCGATTTAGGACTCGCACTTTATGTTAAACCTGTCAAACGGGAAAAAAATAGACGATTTAAAACGTTCACCCACACACGCACGTTGCGTCGTGTTAACTCGCAAAATTTAGAACGAAACGTAAAAACGTTAAACCAAAGACGCACGTTGCGATGCGTTAAGTTACAAAATTTAGAACCAAGCATAAAACGAAAAATTTGCGGAAAATGAAAACTATAAAGGATCAAAGTTGAAAGTAAAAAAAGTTGCGAGAATAGTTTGCAAAAGATAAAAAGTTTTGAGTTAAAAGTAAAAAAAATAAATAAATAGTTTTCGGTTAAAAGTAATTTATGAAATACTTTTTGGTGAAAAGTAAAAAAATCAATTTTTTTTGGAAAACCCCCAAAGCCAAGGTCACGACAACCATATGCATAACCATTTTTTCTTTAGAAAACCCCCAAAGCACACCCCGCGTTGCGGCGGGGCAAAAAACAGTGTCAAATAGTACTAATGTCACACAACCGTCATCGACCACCAACACTGACTCGACCTCGGATCTGCGTGTTGCGACGAACCTGTCAAACATGAAAAAAATTGATGTAAAAACGTTGAACCACATATGCACGTTGCGCCGTGTTAACTTGCAAAATTTGAAACAAAACATAAAAAAGTTGAATCACACTCGTACGTTGCTCTGTATTAAGTCGAAAAATTTAGAACTATACGTAAAACAAAAATTTGCCAAAGATGAAAAGTATAAGTGATAAGTTGTGAAGTTAAATTGCAAATAATGAAAAATTTTGGGTTAAAGTTAAAAAAACAAATTATGTAGGGTTAAAATTGCAGAAGCTAAAAACCTTTGGGCTAAAAGTAAAAAATAAAGTTTAGTTTTGGGTTAAAGTTAAAAAAACAAATTATGTAGGGTTAAAATAACAAAAGCTAAAACCTTTGGGTTAAAAGTAAAAAAAATCAAGTGTTTTTTTTTTAAACTCCCAGAGCGCATAAGGCACAAATGATTATGCACAAAAAACTTATTTATCACTATTAATGTGTTGGGTCTTACACCAATTTTATTAGGAGTGACAAAATTATTTAAAAGTGTTGTATCATCCTACACATATTTTATTATGAGTCGCAAAATTATTTAAAAGTGTTTGAGTCCTACACATTTTGTACCTTACACCAAAACATTGTTTTAATAGTGTAGGAAATGTTGAATAACTGGGATCATGTGCATGATTGTTTTTATTGTGTAAGGTGCACAACTGTTTTATAGGATAAACTCATTAAATGATTAGAGTTCATTATGTTGAATAGCTAAAATAAATGATAGACTCATTAAATGATTTGTTCAAATTGCCTTTCTATCCTTTGTTCTTTTTATTCTTAATTTATAATTTGTTCTCATTTGAACTCTCCACATATTGGTGTAAAATTTAGTAGTAAATTTGATATATTATTATATTATTATATATATTATAGGAAGACCACTTAACTACAACTAGGATTCGACCCGCCGCACTGCGGCGGGGATTCTTTAGTTATAATTAACTTGATCTAAGGGGAAATAAATCTATCAAACGGGGAAATAAATAGACGATGTAAAAACGTTCACCCATACACGCACGTTGCGTCGTGTTAACTCGCAAAATTTAGATCGAAACGTAAAAACGTTAAACTAAAGACGCACGTTGCGATGTGTTAAGTCACAAAATTTAGAACAAAGCATAAAGCGAAAAATTTGCGGAAAATGAAAACTATAAAGGACCAAAGTTGAAAGTAAAAAAAGTTATGAGGATAGATTGCAAAGGATAAAAAGTTTTGGGTTAAAAGTAAAAAAAACAAATAGTTTTGGGCTCAAAGTAATTTATGAAATACTTATGGGTGAAAAGTAAAAAAAATCAATTTTTTTTGGAAAACCCCCAAAGCCAACGTTACGACAACCATATGCATAACCATTTTTTCTTTGAAAACTTCCCAAAGCACACCCCGCGTTGCGACGGGGCGTAAAACGGTGTCAAATAGTACTAATGTCACACAACCGTCATCGACCACCAACACTGACTCGACCTAGGATATGTGTGTTGCGACGAACCTGTCAAACATGGAAAAATAGAGGTAAAAACGTTGAACCACACATGCACGTTGCGTCGTTTTAACTCGAAAAATTTAGAACTATACGTAAAACGAAAATTTGCGAAAGATGAAAAGTATAAGTGACAAAAGTTGTGAAGTTAAATTGCAAATAATGAAAATTTTTGGGTTAAAGTTAAAAAACAAATTATGTAGGGTTGAAATTGCAAAAGGTAAAAACCTTTAGGTTAAAAGTAAAAAATCAACTTTTTTTTTTTGAAAAATGTCCAAAACACAATGTACAACCCATGATGCACATATAACTTGCTAATTTATATATGGAATAATGGTTTGATTTTTTTTTAACTCACCCTTCTAACTTTTTGTTTGACAATTAAACCCCCTCAATTTTTAAAAACTTTGTGTTATGACATTTTGACCCCCTTGAGTTTTACTTGCTTATTTTTATATACGGGTCGGTATAAATTTGTTTGATTTATGTTTAGACATAATTTTTTTTTTCTTTCAAAAATAAGTCACATCAAACATAATACGTTTCCGTGCTTATTTTATGGGCGCATTGAATTGTGTATGTCACACCCCCAAAATACCACATGCGGGAACCCCGCGGGACGTGTGACGTGCTAGGATCCAGCCACTAATCACATTGAACTATAACAATATATTAAATAAAAGATTTCCATTTATTTCATAACATAGTTCCAAATCATAACTTAAATCAAAACGTCAGCGGAAGCATAATATAAATCGTTATTCAACTGTTTCAAAACAAGTGTACGAAAACAAAGAGCATGTATCCAAGAGACTCGACCCATGACCACTCCAGCACTCCCAGATAGCAAGTCCCATAACCATGAATCTAACGACCTACAAGCATGCAGACAAGTGTGTCAGACGACGCTGGTGAGTTCAAAGTTTGTTAATGCGTTTAGTTACCAGATATGAGTTTAAAACATTTCAAAGATTTGATGTTGTTAATAACTCGATTACCGCAGATGGCTCCAGATTATTTACCCTTCCCCAATGCTCTATCAAACATTGGTCAAGTGGTTAAGGTAATTAGTTCACGACCGTCCTCCCCGGTACGGTGTGAGGGTACCAAACCTAATAGCGCTATCAACTAATAACCCCGTTGCCTCCCCGGCAACCAATTCGGTATATGATGGGACTTAATGATAGATATGAGTGTATTAACCAACATCCCATGTTTAACATTCTAGTTAAACCCCCTTTACCCAACATTCCTCCCCGGAACGTTACCCGATGTCCCTCCCCGGGACGCATGCTTGAAAAAGGCAGTGAACTCACCTTAGATTTGCTCGGTAAGACAAATTACACGTTCAAGTTAATCAAAGCCTATAACATTTGCACATATCCAAGCAGTTCGTATGCAAGTTACTTATCTATACACACAGTCTAGTATTTTCATCAAGTACACATGATCCATATTTCATTCACTTACAACTAACAGATAGCATATAATCCAACCTAGATCATACGACCTATTTAAGTACAACAAACTCGCACAACAATAAGCCTAAAAGGGCTTGTGCGATTGGCTTAGTCTTGTGCGACTAGGTTCACTTGTGCGATTCAGGTGTGGTCCGGCCCAACTGGACTGGCCCAACATCCAGCTTGTGCGGCTCCCTTTTGAATCGCAAAACTTGTGCGATCCGTGCACTGCCCAACAGACTCATCAACATTTCGAGGCCCAAACAATTTATGCAACCCATACACTTGTGCGACCCGTGACTACTTGTACGATTGGGATCCCTTGTGCGATTGGGTCTAGTCAACTGTTTCCCTTAAATTTAGCAAACATAATTTCCAAATCATTCCACCCCATTCAAAGATCGAACAGTTACACATTACTAAAATCATACAAGCCCTAGTTATATCTTTTATGATTTAGTAACAAGAATGAACACAATCATCATCATCATCACACAATCCATTTACTCGATCCACCTTCCATTCGATTCAAATAACACAGAAATCTTAGAACCTAAATCAATTTATCTAATATCAATGCTTTACTTATTCCAAAACTTGATCATGCTAGATTATCAATCTCAATACACAAGAACCCTAGTTTGTCAATACAACATTTAAGCATGATGTACTCTAATTATCACAATTAACCCATGTATCATCGAACAAACGTATCCCTACCATCACTCTATCCTATTAAATTTCATCAACTATGCTAACACATAAACACCATGATCATCAATCAACACACAATCATCACACATGGCCGAGAATGATTATCAAAGCAACATGAGTATGAACACTAACCGGATTGCAAGATGTTGAGGGAGGTGTTAGGCCGAGGGAATGCTTCGATCGAGTGAAGAGGACTGCCGTCGAATCTTGAGGGAGAGAATAGTAGGGTTTGGTTTGCTAATGATATTTTGTTTAGGAGATAATGGAAGCCATACACCAACTCTAGGGTGTATGCGCTGATATGAAGAGCCGGGCCCAAGCCGGGGTTTCATGTGGGCCGAGAGTGGACGGAACATGGATGTGCGGCCCAAGAGTTTTATGCAACGGGATTTCTACGGACGCACACGCTTCTCATAACACATAAACTCATAATAGTTCATATAAAGTCAAATGCATTTATTATCTAATTAGCGTACACACTTGATACATCAAAACACATCATAAAGGTTTGAAACAGTACAAGGAAAGACTCTTGAAATAACGGGTTGTCACATCATCCCTAACTTGAAAGAAATTTCGTCCTGAAATTTGACAAGCGGTGATAAGGAATACAATGATAGTTCAAGATGATTGTGGATTCCCCTCGGATGCCACATCATCCTCAACTTGAAAGGAAATTTCGTCCCGAAATTCGCCTGTTGCATCAGGCTTTGACTGGTCAGTTGGGAATAGATGAGGATACTTGAGCTTCATTTGATCTTCGCGTTCCCACGTGAACTTCGGTCCACGTCTTGAGTTCTAACGAACTCTCACGATCGGGATTCGGCTATGCTTACGGACCTTGACCTCCCGGTCCATAATTTTGATGGGTTCTTCGACAAACTGCAATTTTTCGTCGATTTTCAGCTCTTGAAACGGTACCACAAGTGTTTCATCGGACAAACACTTCTTTAATTGCGAGACGTGGAAGACATCATGAACGTTACCCAACTTAGCAGGTAACTCTAACTTGTAGGCCACTTTACCAATTCGCTCCATAATTTTGAATGGCCCAACATAACGGGGATTAAGCTTACCGCGTTTCCCTAATCGTACCACACCCTTCCAGGGTGAGACTTTCAACATAACACGATCGCCTACCGCGAACTCCAGAGGTTTCATGCGCCTGTCTGCGTAGCTTTTCTGATGGTCGCGTACTGCCGCCATACGATTCCTTATCTGAACAATCTTTTCTGAAGTTTCAAGTACAAGTTCTAGACCTGTGATCTGGCTGTCACCCACCTCAGCCCAACAAAGAGGTGAACGACATTTTCGTCCGTACAATGCTTCGAACGGGGCTGCCTGAATGCTGGTATGGTAGCTATTGTTATAAGAAAAATCTATCAAAGGCAAGTGTTTCTCCCAACCTTTTCCAAAATCGATCACGCACGCTCGCAGCATGTCTTCAAGTGTCTGAATGGTTCGTTCACTTTGACCATCCGTCTGCGGGTGATAAGCAGTGCTCATGTCGAGGCGTGAGCCGAACGACTTGTGCATCGACTGCCACAAATCTAAAATGAAACGCGGGTCACGATCCGAGATAATAGAGGTTGGCACCCCGTGCCTAGAAACCACCTCCTTCTGATAAACACCTGCAAGTTGTGAGAACTTATCAGTCTCCGTGATTGCTAGAAAATGCGCTGACTTCGTGAGATGATCAACGATCACCCAGATGGTATCGTTTCCGTTTTGAGTTCTTGGCAACCCCGTGATGAAATCCATTGCAATTTGATCCCATTTCCACATGGGTGTTTCTGGTTGCTGGAGCAGGCCTGAGGGTTTCTGATACTCTACCTTGACTTTCGCGCAAGTCAAACACTTACTCACATAAGTCGCGATGTGAGCCTTCATCTTCGGCCACCAGTACAAGACTTTGAGGTCCTGATACATCTTATCCGAACCCGGATGAACAGAGTATCGAGACTTGTGCGCTTCGTCCATCACAAGCTCTTTGAGATCACCAAACAAAGGGACCCATACACGTTCCATGAAATAGAGAATACCATTAGATCTCTCTACAAGTCGTTTCTCCATGCCCCGCAAATATTCGGCTTCAATGTTTTCCACCTTCAATGCTTCAGTTTATGCAGAACGGATCTGGTCAGGCAAATTAGAATGGATGGTGAGTTGCAAGGTGCGGACACGGTTGGGTTTTGATTCCTTTCGACTGAGGGCATCAGCTACAACGTTAGCCTTACCCGGATGATACTTGATTGCACATTCATAGTCGTTTAAGAGTTCTACCCAGCGACGCTGTCGCATATTTAATTCCTTCTAGTCAAAGATATGCTGAAGGCTCCTCTGGTCGGTATAAATAGTGCATTTAGTACCTTACAGGTAATGCCTCCAGATTTTGAGTGCAAACACCACGGCCCCCAACTCTAAGTCATGAGTCTTTTAATTCTTTTCATGGACCTTCAACTATCCAGAAGCGTACGCTATCACCTTCTCGCGTTGCATTAGCACACAACTGAGACCCTGAATAGAAGCATCATAGTATACCACAAAATCCTCGGTACCTTCGGGTAAGGACAAGATCGGTGCGCTGCAGAGTTTTTGTTTCAACGATTGGAAAGCATCTTCTTGCTTCATTCCCCATGAGTATGCAACGCCTTTCTGTGTTAGCGAGGTAAGAGGTTGAACGATCTTCGAGAAGTCCTAAATAAATCTGCGATAGTACCCAGCGAGACCAAGAAATTGTCGCACCTCTAAAGGAGCCTTCGGTGCTGCCCAATTTCTGATAGCATCAATCTTAGCAGGATCCACGTGTATCCCCGATTCATTTACAATGTGGCCAAGGAAGTGTACCTCTCGAATCCAGAAGTCACACTTAGAGAATTTCGCGTAAAGCTGCTCCTTCCTCAGGAGCTCCAAGATAAGACGCAAGTGTCACTCACGGTCCTCCTTGCTCTTCGAGTAGATCAGAATGTCATCGATAAACACGATGACGAAATTGTCTAGATACGGTTTGCACACGCGGTTCATGAGATCCATGAAAACCGCCGGTGCGTTCGTCAGCCCGAATGGCATAACCAGAAACTCATAATGGCCATACCGCGTCCGAAAAGCTGTTTTACGAACATCCTCCTCTCGGACTCTCATCTGATGATAGCCCAATCTTAAGTCGATTTTTTAGTAAAAACTTGACCCTTGCAGCTGGTCAAACAGGTCGTCGATGCGTGGCAAAGGATAACGGTTTTTGACGGTCACCTTTTTGAGTTCTCGATAATCTATACACATGCGAAAGGACCCGTCCTTCTTCTTCACAAACAGAACTGGGGCTCCCCAAGGCGAAGAGCTGGGTCGGATAAAACCTCTATCCAACAGTTCCTGAAGTTGATTAGATAACTCTTGCAACTCCCCAGGTGCAAAACGATAAGGGGCTCGAGCAATTGGGGCTGCCCCTGGCGTAAGATCAATCTAAAATTCCACTTGACGATGTGGAGGTAAGCCTGGAAGTTCCTCAGGGAACACGTCGGGAAATTCACGAACAACCGGTAAATCTTCGATCCTCATTTCCTCAGGTTGGGTATCGGTGATGAGAGCTAGAATAGCAGGATAGCCCTTTCGTAAACACTTCTGGGCTTTCATAGCTGAGATGATACCAACCATCGCCCCACTGCGATGTCCTTGAACTGATAAAGATTCTCCACCGGGGAGAGGAATACGCACGATTTTCTCTTTACAAAGGATGTCAGGACGGTGCTTGGACAACCAGTCCATACCAACCACTACGTCGAAACTACCAAGAGTAACAGGAAGGAGGTCAATGTCAAACACTTGACCCACAAGATCGAGTTTGCATCCCACAAGAATGTGTGAGGCTTCAATTGCCTTACCATCAGTTATTTCTACTACATGCTTAGCTTTTAGAGGTGTTGGTATTAACCCTAACCGTTGACTGAACTCTAAGGACACATAACTACAATCGGCACCGGAATCAAATAACACAGAAGCAAAGAGATTGTTCACAGAAAACATACCAGTCACGACATTGTCGTCGTTCCTAGCATCACCAGCTCCAATCGTAAATACCCTTCCACGAGCACCATTGCCCCCATTGTTGCCATTGTTGTTCCCAGCATTGTTGTTGTTATTCTGACGGTTGTTGTTATCATTGGCATTTTGGTTCAGCTGAGGGCAATCCCGTTTAATGTGACCCTCGTCCCCACACTGGAAACACCCCTTCTTATTGCCTTGATTCTGATGGGGCTGCTGCCTTTGTTGTTAGTGATGCTGCTGATTCTACTGCTGCAATTGCTTTGGGAACGAAGCTCCATAGTCTTTTGCCATATGGCCCACCTTATCACACCTATGGCAAGCTCGGAAACATGGTCCATGATGATAACCACACTTGTTGCACCTTGGCTTCCTACCAACGTAGGAGCCTTGGCTCTGGTTGCCGCTCTTGCCTTGGTTAACTGAGGATGACTGACTAAAACTACGATTATTGTTGTTGTCTGGCCTTTTCTGCGATTGGCTTGCACTGGTCGCTTTGTCAGCATCGTTCCATTTACGCTTATTATCACTAGTGGGTGTGGTAGCTGTAGCAGGAGGGGTAGTAGCAGTAACACGAGGCGGTAGCGATCCATGTTCGACCTCTTGGTTGGTAATCTTGTGTGCTAAACGGATTATCTGAGACAGGTTGTTAAGATTTGCAGCAGTGACCAAACTCTTCACTGATGGTGCTAGGCCCTTGATGTACAATTCAATTCTTCGAGGTGGGGGTCGAGACAAGTTAGGGCACATGTTTGCTAGCTCATGAGATCGTTTCGTGTAAGCCTCGATCTCGGACCCTTCCATCTTCAGATTGTAGTATTCGTTCTCAAGTTTCTGAATCTCGTCACGAGGACAATACTCTACCTGCATCAACTCCTTGAAATCGTCCCAAGTAGTTGCGTTAGCCATCTCGATACCCAACATCTGCACTTAGGCATTCCACCAAGTTAAGGCACCATCCTCCAGTGTGCCTGTAGCATACTTCACCCGGTCCCCCACGGGACAGTTACACATAGCAAAAACTGATTCAGCTTTCTCAAACCAACGAAGTAGCCCCATAGCTCCTTCAGTCCCACTGAATGTCTGTGGCTTACAATCCATGAACGTCTTGAACGTACAAGCTGACGGATTATTTTGATTTTGATTCGCTTGCTGACCTAAGGACGAAAGAAAATACAGCACACGGGTAAGAGTTGAGTGCGCGACACGAGAATAGTGAGGATTTGGCACATTTCGTACCAGCTTGAAAGGCTGCTAAAGCCTCAGCCACACGTGTGTTAATCAAGTTTGTCAGCTTGGCCTGAGTCATCGCAATGTGACCACACCCATGGCCTCGTCCGCTCATGATTCTATATAAGAGAAGGGAAAAGGTTAAGAGTCGAGTTAAGGTAGGGGTCAAACCTTACAATGACTTCTACAGACTACTGAGTTTACATCAGATAACAGAGCGGAACCCTCTTCACACTTGTTAGGCCTTACTGGGACTCACATGCACCCCGAGTCATTATTATGTGTGCACCCATAATAACCATGCAATTTGCATGTTTATCTCAGCTCCTCCCAACTCGTGCTAAAAGGTTCCTCCAATTCGAGTAGCAAGACAAAAGGTATCACAACACATAAATCATGAAACTCCAGGGGAAGGTCGCATTGTGACTCTATCAGCCACATAACATAGGCAAGTAACACATGAATTCAGTCTGTAGTGCTAAGTGTGTCATCACATGCAACATCATACGTAAGTGTACACTAGATATACTATGCAATAAGTAAACGAGAGACGAACCTTGCAATCTGGAGCTGAGTGTCATGGTTGGTTTCAAAGCTGTTCGGTTATAGTCTGGTTTTATAAAAAAAATGTTTTAAAACCTAGTTCACTATAACCAGTGGCTCTGATACGAAACTGTCACACCCCCAAAATACAAAATGCGAGAACCCCGCAGGACGTGTGACGTACTAGGATCCAGCCACTAATCACATTGAACTATAACAATATATTAAATAAAAGATTTCCATTTATTTCATAACATAGTTCCAAATCATAACTTAAATCAAAACGTCAGCGGAAGCATAATATAAATCGTTATTCAACTATTTCAAAACAAGTGTACGAAAACAAAGAGCATGTATCCAAGAGACTCGACCCATGACCACTCCAGCACTCCCAGATAGCAAGTCCCATAACCATGAATCTAACGACCTGCAAGCATGCAGACAAGTGTGTCATACGACGCTGGTGAGTTCAAAGTTTGTTAATTCGTTTAGTTACCAGATATGAGTTTAAAACATTTCAAAGATTTGATGTTGTTAATAACTCGATTACCGTAGATGGCTCCAGATTATTTGCCCTTCCCCAATGCTCTATCAAACATTGGTCAAGTGGTTAAGGTAATTAGTTCATGACCGTCCTCCCCGGTACGGTGTGAGGGTGCCAAACCTAATAGCGCTATCAACTAATAACCCTGTTGCCTCCCCGGCAACCAATTCGGTATATGATGGGACTTAATGATAGATATGAGTGTATTAACCAACATCCCAGGTTTAACATTCCAGTCAAACCCCCTTTACCCGACATTCCTCCCCGGAACGTTACCCGATGTCCCTCCCTGGGACGCATGCTTGAAAAAGGCAGTGAACTCACCTTAGATTTGCTCGGTAAGACAAATTACACGTTCAAGTTAATCAAAGCCTATAACATTTGCACATATCCAATCAGTTCGTATGCAAGTTACTTATCTATACACACAGTCTAGTATTTGCAACAAGTACACATGATCCATATTTCATTCACTTACAACTAACAGATAGGATATAATGCAACCCAGATCATACGGCCCATTTAAGTACAACAAACTCGCACAACAATAGGCCCAAAAGGGCTTGTGCGATTGGCTTAGCCTTGTGCGACTAGGTTCACTTATGCGATTCAGGTGTGGTCCGACCCAACTGGACTGGCCCAACATCCAGCTTGTGCGGTTCCCTTTTGGATCGCACAACTTGTGCGATCCGTGCACGGCCCAACAGACTCGTCAACATTTCGAGGCCCAAACAATTTATGCAGCCCATACCCTTGTGCGACCCGTGACTACTTGTACGATTGGGATCCCTTGTGCGATTGGGTCTAGTCAACTGTTTCCCTTAAATTTAGCAAACATAATTTCCAAATCATTCCACCCCATTCAAAGATCGAACAGTTAGACATTACTAAAATCATACAAGCCCTAGTTATATCTTTTATTTTTTAGTAACAAGAATGAACACAATCATCATCATCATCACACAATCCATTTACTCGATCCACCTTCCATTCGATTCAAATAACACAGAATATCTTAGAACCTAAATCAATTTATCTAATATCAATGCTTTACTTATTCCAAAACTTGATCATGCTAGATTATCAATCTCAATACACAAGAACCCTAGTTTGTCAATACAACATTTAAGCATGATGTACTCTAATTATCACAATTAACCCATGTATCATCGAACAAACGTATCCCTACCATCACTCTATGCTATTAAATTTCATCAACTATGCTAACACATAAACACCATGATCATCAATCAACACACAATCATCACATATGGCCCAGAATGATTATCAAAGCAACATGAGTATGAACACTAACCGGATTGCAAGATGTTAAGGGAGGTGTTAGGGCCGAGGGAATGCTCCGATTGAGTGAAGAGGACTGCCGTCGGATCTTGATGGAGAGAAGAGTAGGGTTTGGTTTGCTAATGATATTTTGTTTAGGAGATAATGGAAGCCATACACCAACTCTAGGGTGTATGCGCTGATATGAAGAGCCGGGCCCAAGCCGGGGTTTCATGTGGGCCGAGAGTGGACGGAACAAGGATGTGCGGCCCAAGAGTTTTATGCAACGGGATTTCTACGGACGCACACACTTCGCATAACACATAAACTCATAATAGTTCATATAAAGTCAAATGCATTTATTATCTAATTAGCGTACACACTTGATACATCAAAACACAACATAAAGGTTTGAAACAGTACAAGGAAAGACTCTTGAAATAACGGGTTGTCACAGTGTACGTTCTTACATAAATTTTGTTTGGAAATAAGTCGGGTCAAGTATAAGACGTTTTCATTAGAGAGTATAAATTCGAGTTACTTTACGTTTCATGAGTCATTACAAATATAATACGTTTTGTTGCTTATTTTTATTGACATTTTCAGCTGGTCTACAATTTGACATTTATGTATGCGTTAGTCAAAATTCAAGTTGATTTACGTTTCGACGTGATAACATTTTGACCCCTCTTGAGTTTGACGTGCTTATTTTTTCTACATATTGGTATAAATTTTGTTTGGTTTATTTCTCAACGTAAATATTTTTTTTAAAATGAGTCATGTCAAATATGATACGTTTTTGTCCTTATATTTATGGACGTTTTCAGTTGGTCTACGTTTTGATCAAGATAAGCAATTGCAAAAAAAAATCGATATGCTCAAATCACATTGAAAAACAGACCCCGCAACGCGGGGAATCAATTCTAGTTCGATAGATTTGTGAGTTTGAAGTTTAAGAAAATCTGAAAAATAATTTTCCTTGCTCATCTTTATTGTAAATTGACTGTCAATTGGCCCATCTTGAAAGAAAAATTAAAATCCAACGGTGGGTTCTCAGTTGTCTATTAAATACAATTATATATAAATGTGACATGTGTTACTTCATTAAATTTGGCCTATCGCTCTCCTGTGTAGTTTCATTATTATTATATATTGTTTAAATTCTTTTCATTTTATGTTAAAATCTTTTCTAATTTAATTTCAAAATCATGAAATGCTGATTTATTATTATTATTATTATTATTATTATTATTATTATTAAAAACCAAGTTATTAACGCCAGTGTATTTTTATTGAGTTTCATTTTAACCACCAAAATTGTATCTTTTACATAGCATCTAACATGTGAGTTGGGACCTTCATGTGCTTACAAAAGATGGGGAATTAAAAGATGAAATTGGTAGCTGATGGTGGCTACGGCGATGGTGGATGTTACGGACGTGGTGGCGGTTATGGAGACGGTGGTGGATCTTACAAGTTACAACGGAAACCTCGTCGGAGGCGGAGGCTGTCGTGGACGGATATGACTATAGTAGGTTGCGTTGCAGGTGCCGCTGGTCCTGAGTATTTGATGAATGGGGTTGGAGACATTTATAATATGTGTTTGGTTGCAGGTGGGTTATGTGTTGGAGGTGACCAGTGACGGATTCAGAATTTTATTCTAATAGGTTCCTTTTAGTAAATTCTCTTTAATTCTCACTAATTTTTTCTAAATTTTATAAGGTTCTCACTATATTTTTTTTTTCATTTTTTCCAAATGTACTAGGTCGTTGGGAACCCATAAATATGGGCTGAATCCGCCTCTAAAGGTGACGATGATGGGTAAATGGATTTATTTGCAAGAGGTGGTGGAGGAGAACATAAACTAGGTGATACTTTTGACTTTTTCAAAGTTCATGTTTACCTTTCTTTTTATGGTACACCCCAAAAACCAGAAGTTTTATTTCGTCAGTATGTTCCTTGGGTAATGGAAAGAAATAAAATAACCAAGTCTTTTAACTTAGTTAGGATATGTAGGTTAAGTAATAATGAATAAAGTTTTGTGACAAAAAGAAAGAATGGCAAACACGAGGGGCTAAACTTGTAAAAAAGAATGAAAGTATTATAAAACACCTAAGTGTGTGTGTAGTGTGTGTGCGTGTATTCGATCAGAGAGAGAGAGAGAGAAGAGAAGAAACCATTCTTCAACTCAAAAATGATCCAAATTGATCAAATTAGGATGGAGATTGGAGCCAAATCGGATGCATGAGCTTAGATTCTTAATCATCTAGACAAGATGAACATGTGGTAAGTTGAAATTTGTGATTTGGTGATCTTGTATGAAGTGGGTTATGTTTAATCCACAAAATTGAATGAAATTAATCATGTATATGTGTTAGAATCGCAATGTAGAACATGTGTTATGCATGATTTTGATTAATTTGATGTTTGGGGGTGAAACCCACTTGTAGTGGTGAGGAAGATGAAGTGAGTGAATCAGCCATGTTCAATATTTGTGTAATTCTTGATGTATTATGTTGAATATGATGAACTCTTGCAAGTTAGGTTGAATATGGTATGAAGTTAGTTTGATGTTTAGTTGTGTTGGTGGTTGAAAGTAAGAACTTGGAAGATTATGCATGAATTAGTTGTAAATTATGCATTAAATGGTGTACGCACACCAAATGTTTGATGAAATGTCTAGGTGAGATTACTAGATGAGATCGCATGCAAGTAATGGATGAAAATGTATAACATGAGGATGTCATGTATTTTGTGGTAATTGAACATAAGAAATGTATTTCCGATGGAATACATGTATGATTTTTGGTTAATTATATGATTTGGTAAATAGTATGCATTAGAAGTTGTACTCGATGCTTGGGTAATATGATGCACATTATGTGTTGATTTACTTATGGTTAGATGAAATCAAATGTGATTTGGTGTTAAGTGTATAGAAAATGCGTATATTAGAAAGTAGGAAGTTCATATGATAAACCGTTGACTTCTGAAAGTCAACTGTGCATAAGTAGCAAGGTTAGGCTTTTGTCACACTTGCAATGTTATAGAATGTCAAATGGTACGTGTTATATTGATATGTGTTATATGTGATGACGTGATGAATTATATGAGTTGAAAAGATATGATTGTGGGAATATGCCTTATGCTTGTTAGAATTGACTAATGAAAGTCAAATGTGAGATATGCATTTGATATGATCGTTAATATGTACAATCATGTATGCTAACAAGAATGTGATTGCGATGACATGAAAGTATAGGGATCGTGTCGAGATGGAATCAAGCACGAAAGGCTAACGGGCCAAGATGAGGCAAGGAAGCGGATACGAACACGGACGCATAAGGTAAGTGATTTCCGGAATCACTTCTTATTTATAAATGAAGTTTGGTATGTTGTATATAGGGAACCATGTAAGAAATTACGGGTAAGGGTGAGTACCAAGGTAAGTTCATATGAACTTCGTCTATCCTTAATGTAAATTAAGATGATAGTCTCATCGTGTTAATAGAATGCTCATTATGTTGCTGAATGTTCATCGTGTTAATGGAATGTTCATTATGTTGCTGACTGTTCATCGTGTTAATGGAATGTTCATTATGTTGTTGAATGTTCATCGTGATAATGGAATGTTCATTATGTTGCTGAATGTTCATCGTGTTAATGGAATGTTCATTATGTTGCTGAATGTTCATCGTGTTAATGGAATGTTCATTATGTTGCTGAATGTTCATCGTGTTAATGGAATGTTCATTATGTTGCTGAATGTTCATCGTGATAATGGAATGTTCATTTGTAAGATTAAATATATTATGTTTAATATTTAATCTAGTAGCCATTATAATCATTTACATAATATAG
The DNA here is from genome assembly GCA_030545235.1 of Helianthus tuberosus. Classification (NCBI taxonomy): domain Eukaryota; kingdom Viridiplantae; phylum Streptophyta; class Magnoliopsida; order Asterales; family Asteraceae; genus Helianthus; species Helianthus tuberosus. The sequence goes on along the minus strand of CM060385.1, from coordinate 136,586,462 downwards.
ATCAAAATATATAATAACCTATTAAATAATTAGTTGGTAATTGTTGATGGACCATATTACCCTTATTAACTAATTAGGTTTCCTCTTGGGTGCTTATATAAGGAGAATTATGTAGAGGTTAAAAGGTTACACACTTAGACATAACCTATTAGTCATAACATCATCATCATCGACCTCCTCTCCTATAGCCGATACCCTTTTCGGTTTAATCAGTCACCATCATCAGTTAGCACCCTAAGGAGGAACCAGATCACACTAACAACTATGTCGAACTCCATGGCTTCTTCTATCACTGGATTCTCCACTGCACTGTCTGCGGTGACAGGAATGTTTTCATGTTTTCCTTTATGATTAAACAGAACTGATCCAACATGTGGTATCAGAGCATATGTTGATTAGTCGGTTCTGTTTTCGTATCCATCAATTCTGGGATTGAAATCTGGAAAACGGAATTTTGATAACTTAATGAACATTCACAGCCGGTTTCGAGTCGAATATGACCACTCGAAATCCCTGTTTTCGGAAAAGGATTAATTATATGTTCACTCGATACCAATATGGGTAATCTTATAACCGAAATCTGTTTTAGAAAAGCCTTAAAATTTAGATTTCGGGTTCCAGAATTTATGTTTTATTTTTTTTTAGGGTTCATCATGTTCTTAGGAAAAATCGAAAATTCCTTTATGTTTTGGAATGTAATTAGGATTGATGAGTGTTTTTTCCTGTTTGATCCAATTTAATCTGTTAAGTTTATTTCGAAAAACTATTAAAAAAGATATACAGTTATAATTTTCGAAATATTTTTGATAAAATTAGATCATCTTAAAACAGGAAACCATATCTCATAATCCCTTAGAATTCGAATTTTCAGTTATGTTTTCACATTCACAGCTGTTAACAGGAAGTTTCGAAATCCCTTCTAACGAACCGAGACCAAGATCTCGACTCGAGACCACAAGGTCTCGACTCGAAATCATAAGTGTTCTCAAATGTTTTTAACTCGAGACAACGATTTCGACTCGAGATCATAAGGTCTCGACTCGAGACCACTAAGGTTTCGACTAAGGGCTTCAATATTCACAACTCGAGACCATGGTTGCGACTCGAGACCTCATAAGGAGTCGAGATCTCATAATTCACAGCAGTCGAGACCATGATTACGACTCGAGACACTGAGGTTGCGACTCGAGACCTTAATGAGTCGAGACCTCATAATGATGAGTCAAGACTTGACTCGAGATCTCACTCGAGACCTCATAACTAAGTCGAGATCTCACTCGAAACCTCATTATTTTAGGCTGTTTAATGTGAACTAAGATTTAGCTGTCCCCCTGCACCCCCCAGCGAACTCACCGCGGAGTTCGATCCGCGCTAACAGGTGGTTTGCTACTAAATAATTGGTTTTTGTAATTACTTAGTTAATTAATCAGAATCAGATAATGTTTTACAAAACCAAAATGGCTTAACTTGAATGAGCTTCTGATGTATCATTTCTGGCCAAAGCTGATTTGATACATCTACTTATCATTCAAGTATTACGAAAGCTATGTTAAGTGTGTATCATAAACATGAATGTCTTAATATCTGGCCAAAGCTGATTTAATTCCTTCATAGATGGCATACTTAACAAGTGCATAACTAAAGTGATTGTCTCAATTTCTGGCCAAAGCTGATTTGTTACAACCACTTTGCACATATGCTTAAATGATTACACTTCTGGCCAAAGCTGATTTGTCTTCGTTTAAGTAGAATTTTTTAACTAAGTCTATTATTTTGATGTTAGTAATAGACAATATCACAGCTTCATAATGTAAAATGGTCATTATTTATGCCTACCTTAGTTTAATGTGCCCTTAGATCACATTAGGACTTCTTCCTCAGTATCATAACTTGCTCATCTTATTTCCACTAGCAGCACCCAATTGCGGGATTCCACCTTTGACCGGTGATAACTTTGCTGCATGGAAGGATGCTCTCATGCTTACACTTGGACTACTGGACTTTGACTATGCTCTAAGAGAGAATAAGCCAGCGGACCTTACTCCACAAAGTACTGCTGCTGAGCAGTTGACTCATGAAAAGTGGACTAGTGTAACCGCATGTCTCTCATGTTCATGAAGCAGTCTATAAGCAATGCAATCAGGGGAGCCATTCCTGATTCTGAAGATGCTAAAACCTACTTGGCTTCTGTGGAGGCGCAGTTCAAGGGGACGTCTAAAGCACACGCTAGTACTCTTATTCTCAAGCTGGTGACGACTAAGTATGATGGGAGGAGCGGCATTCGCGAACACATCATGATGATGAATGACATGGCCAATAAGCTGAAGGGGCTGGAAATGGAAATCAGTGATGGTTTCCACGTTCACTTCATCATTACTTTGCTTCCTTCGTCCTTTGAAACATTCAAGATCAATTACAACACTCAGAAGGACAAATGGACGATGAGTGAGCTGGTCGCTATATGCGTACAGGAGGAAGAGTGTATGAGGATGGATCGCACTACCGATGTTGCAAACTTCACCACCTCCAACACTAAGAAAAGGAAGAACAATCATCAAAGGAAGGATGCTTCTAAAATCCAAAGGCCAAATCCTAATACAAGTGCACCTTCCAGCTCTAAGAACTCCTTAGGCAAAATCCACTGCAAGTTCTATAAAAAGGCAGGACATATGCAGAAGGAATGCCCTGACTTTAAGGAGTGGCTGGCTAAGAAAGGTAACGATTATTTTATGATACTTGAGTCCTATAATTTAAGTGTTCCTGCTAATTCTTGGTGGTTTGATTCTGGTTCTATGGTTCATGTTACCAATTCAACTTAGGGATTCCTTACAATCCGGAAGCCGGAAAGAAACCAAAGAACGCTTAAGGTTGGGGATGATCGAGAATTAGAAGTTAAAGGCCATTGGAACATTACAATTATTTATGAAAACTGGTTTATGTATTAAACTTTATGATACCTTATATGTTCCTGAGGTAACTCGGAACCTTGTATCAGGACCAAAGTTAGACATGGACGGTTTTATTGTTTCCCATGGTCATCGCAAACTCTCTATCCTCTATGATTCTGTTCTTTATGGTACTGGTATTCTGGATGGTGTTCTCTATAGATTAGAACTAGATGATAATTTTTCCAAATCTTTGTTGTCATATAACATTAATGAATCACTCACAAAGATGAAAGAGAAATGAGACTTAGAGACTTCATCCATGTTGTGGCATCAACGTTTAGGTCACATCTCAAGAGAACGATTAAATTGTCTCGTAAAGGAGGAAGTCTTACCTCCTCTCGATTTCTCTGATTTTGGAACATGTGTCAAATGTCTTAAAGGTAAAATGACATTAGCGAATAAGAAAGGTGCCACTAGGAGCTCTAATTTATTAGAACTCATTCACACTGACATTAGTGGTCCCTACCAAATCGCTGGCATAACAGGACATACTTCATTTATCACGTTCATTGACGATTATTCTCGTTACATGTACTTGTATCTTATTAAGGAGAAATCTGAATCTCTAACAACTTTTAAAGATTATAAGGCTGAAGTTGAAAAGCAATTAGATCGTCATTTTAAAGTTGTGAGATCAGATAGAGGCGGTGAATATTATGGAAGACATACTGATGTGGGTCAAGCTCCTGGTCCATTTTATAAGTTTTGTAAGGGCCAGGGGATTGTGAACCAATACACCATGCCTGATACACCTCAGCAGAACGGTGTCGCTGAAAGAAGAAATCGTACCCTTATGAACATGGTGCGCAGTATGTTAGCCAACACTAATTTACTATTACTGGACTGAAGCGTTAAAAGCAGCTGTTCATATACTCAATAGAGTTCCTTCTAAGTCTGTCCCTAAAACTCCTTATGAACTTTGGACAGGAAGGAAACCGAGTCTTAAATATATGAAAGTATGGGGCTGCATTGCTGAAGCAAAACTTTACAATCCTTTCCTAAGGAAACTTGACCCTAAGACAGTTACCTGTTTCTTTATCAGGTATCCTGATAATTCAAAGGGTTATCGTTTCTATTGTCCTTCTCATGTCACCCGTATTGTTGAATCCAAGCGTGCTGCGTTCCTGGAGGATTTCAAGGTTAGTGGGAGCAGTACCAACCCTTACGAAGAATTGCAAGAAGTACAAGACACGGGGGGGAGAGACTCGTCGCTTACCATTACTCCGATTACTCCTCTTGTACCCAATGCAGCTACTGTACCTGAAGCTACTACACCAACTCCAAATTCACCTCTACAATCAGAACCTATTATACCTCATAACGAAGGCACATCAAACGCTCATAACCAAGACAACGCTGAACCTGATAATCCACTCAGGAGGTCATCTAGGCAAAGAAGGCCTACTAATTGGGATGATTATGTTACCTACCTGACTGAAATGGATCCCGGAAAGCTCAATGATCCTATCTCTTACAATGAAGCCATAAGCAGTGATCAGTCTTCTGAATGGAATAAAGCAATGATTGATGAGCTTGATTCCATGAAGAAAAATGACGATTGGAATTTGGTAGAATTACCCAACGGTGTCAAACCCGTAGGATGTAAATGGGTGTTCAAAACAAAACTGGATCCGAATGGAAATGTTGAACGCTACAAAGCGAGATTGGTTGCAAAGGGCTACACTCAGAAAGAGGGAATTGACTATCAAGAGACGTTTTCACCTGTCTCTCGTAAAGATTCATTAAGGATCGTCATGGCCCTAGTAGCTCATTTTGACTGCATCAAATGGATGTTAAAACCGCTTTCCTTAACGGAGACTTGGACGAAGATGTCTACATGAAACAACCTGAAGGTCAGGAGCATCTAGTCTGTAAGTTGAAGAAATCCATTTATGGGTTAAAACAAGCATCACGTCAATGGTACCTCAAGTTTGATGAAGTCATGAAGAAACAAGGTTTTATGAAGAATCAAGTGGATCAATGCACCTACCTCAAGATGAGTGGGAGCAACTTTACTATACTTGTCCTTTACGTAGATGATATTCTATTGGCAAGTAATAGTTTAGACATGTTGCATGAGTCGAAGCGGTTACTCTCGCATAACTTCGACATGAAGGATCTCGGAGATGCTTCTTACATCATTGGCATCGAAATCCACCGAGATAGACACAAAGGGATCTTAGGATTGTCCCAAAAGGCTTACATAGATCGTGTCCTTACACGGTATAACATGCAACAGTGCAAACCCTCCGTCGCTCCAGTAGTTAAAGGAGATGTTTTCGGTTCATTCCAGTGTCCGACAACAGAGGTTGAGAAGGAGAAAATGAGCCAGATACCTTACGCGTCAGTAGTCGGGAGCTTGATGTATGCTCAAGTCTGTACTCGTCCAGATATCGCTTATATTGCTGGAATGCTAGGCCGTTATCAGACTAATCCTGGCCTAGATCACTGGAAAGCAGCTAAGAAGGTACTTCAATATCTGCAAGGGATGAAAGACAATAAACTGACTTATAGAAGAAGTGATCATTTAGAAGTGGTGGGCTGTTAGGATCGGAGGCTCTAATGATTGTGTTAGTTTGTATAGATTGAACAAATCAACAGAGATGAACAAGGTTTAAGTGCAGCGGAAATGAATAACAAACTTTGTAAACACAATCAAAGGAGAATATAGTTTGATAAACATTTTCTTTTCATAGAGTCGAAAGATTACAATTCAAAGCAAAAGATTACAATGCAAGCTTACAAACTAAACTCCCCCTCAGCTTGATACTTCAGCGGTTGGTTGTACAAGATGAAAGGATTGAATTGAGGAGAAGAACTCACTCAAAACGATCAAATGTAACAGTACAGGGTACTGTTCCATTTATAGACAATCCAAACCACTGAGGCATCTCAGCTGACGTCACCATGAAAGCGACGTCTAACAGCCTAACAACTTGTATCTACTGTTCTTATACAAACACTGCTAATCTTAACCACTGACTATACATAAAACAGATGACATACTAAACTACTGCTCTCTCTTTACATCAGTGCTTTCCTCAAGGTTGATCAGTCCTTGATTTGGCAGTGCTTTGTCATCAGTAGATTGTACCAGCAGTGCTTAGTTCTCAGCAGTCTTCTGGGCTTCATCAGTAGTTTTCAAGAACAGCAGCAGTTGTATCCGGGCAGTGGATATAAGACCATCAGATGTTATAATCACTTTCAAGGGAGAAGACTTAGTGTAAACAGCTGCTTATTTCGAATCCACTGAGTGAACCAGTTTTGGCTTTCATTATCTGTTCCTCTGGTAGGGTTTGATCCCAACAATCTCCCCCTGGAACAGATAATGCCAAAACACTTCATTATTTAGGATCTTTATTCCTCATCAGCAGTTCCCTTGCTTGTCTTTTAAATTCTTCTTCAAGTTCTTTAGAACTTGTGTCATCCTCATCCTTGCACAATGAAAGTTCAAGGAGATCCTGCAAATCTTCAACCCTAAGGCCTAGTGCTTCTTTCCTTGATATGTACTTCATCTCACCATTGGATCTGACCAGGGTCAATACATGGGTCTTTTGATCAGAGAGCCACTTTAGTACTTTTGAACCCAATGGGTTTCTTGGGAGATATTTATTTCCTGATGAGTTTGGAGATTTTGGCCTTGAGAAAAATTTTAAAGCAGTATCTTGAGTTTCAAACATTCTTTTGAGAGCCTCTTCTATGACTTGATTTGCTGCAGCTATATCTTCTGCAACTTCTTTGTCAATTTCCTCTTGTTCTTTTTGTTGATCAAACTCTCTGTCTGAGATATCTGCTGAAATGTTTGGTGATGCAGGTTTGGTTAGTACCTTTTTGAAAAGGTTTTGAAGGCTCACTGAACTATCTTCTTTTAGACCCATTTTCTTGATGGCTTCTGTGAAGTACTCAGCTTCCTTTTCTTTTTCTTCTTTACTGGTCAGCAGTTTTCCTTTTTCTTGGTTTTCCATAAGGATAGGGTTATCTGCTGATGTGAGCAGTGTTTTAAGAGCATCCAGCTGTTGTTCCATCTTGTTGTAGTCTGGCTTTTTAGAAGTGTCTGAGACTGTTATCCTTCTTTTCTTCAGCCATTCATAAGCCTCGTCGGTATACTGCTTTGTCCATTTTGCTTTGGCTTCAGCAGTATCCACCTTAGCATCAATCAGTTCCTGTTTCTTCTTTTTGTACTCGGAAGTAAGATTAGCAATTAGCTTTTTGTATTTGTTCCAATTTGGAGCTGTCTTCTTCTTACTTGGATCATTTTTAATCCTTTCAATCTTGTTAGCTTCATGCTTTAAAGCAATCATTGGCCATTCTTCAAACTGTTTTTCTTCAGCTGAATAGAATTTTTCTTTCATTATATATGCAAGATACTCTTTTCTCATTGTTTTTCGTTGATCTGCCTTTTCTTTGCTCAGATCTTGTGCAAAGTCTTCCATTAGCTTGACCTTTGTGAGCAAGAGTACCATTCTTTCTGCAATGGCTTCATCACCTTCATCTTTGCATTCAAGTTTAGCTCTAATCCTTGCTTTCCTTGCTTTTAATTCAAGATATTCATCCATGTTTTATGGGACTATGAAGCCAATGAGAGAAGGAAATATTCTTTTTGAAGGATCTTCCTCGGTGTAAAATTGTCTCATCTCATTTTTCACAGCATCTAGTTCCAATGGATATTTTGCGGCAACAGGATCATATTTTTCATCAGTGACTTGATTTGTTTCTCTTTTTCTTTTGTGAAGCTTTACTGATGAAGAGGGTTTTGGTTGTGATGTAGGAATGATGAGAGCAGTGGTGGATGGTTGACTAACAGCTGTTGAAACAACTGGTGTTTCAACCTCTGTTGTCATTACAACTACTGATGTGTCAGTAGATGTCTTCTGCTTTTGAGCAGGGGAGGTAGTTTTTGATGGTGGTGGTGGTGGTGGTGAATCATCAGGTATGAAAATCCTTCTCCTTTTTATTATAGGGGAGGCTGATGATGTCTTGGGTGGATCAGTGGTTTGAGTGATGGAAAGTGTCTGACTAACAGGTGTTGAAACAACTGGTGTTTCAACCACTGTTGTCATTACAACAGATGTTGTAACATCTGCTGTCTTCTGCTTTATGGCAGGAGGCGATGGTGGTGATATGGTTGTTTTTGATGATGATGGTGGTGGTGGTAAAGCAGTGGTTGTGGTGTGTGTTGAAGAAATAGCAGCTGTTTGGCTAGCAATTTTTGTAACTACTGGTGTATCAGCTGTTTGGATGGAAATATGAGATTTTGTGGTTTGAGATTTTGAACCTTTTGAGGATTTAGATGTCTGTTTTCCTTGTTCTGGTTCAACATACAGGCCATCTTCAATTCCCTTTTTCTTCAACTGCTTGATATTCTCCCCCTTTTTAGCATTATCTGCAAGGGGTTTATCCATGAAGAGGATAGTAGAAGGAACTTTTCCAGAGGTGCTTTGGAGATGAGCCTTGATAGCTTTGATGTCTGCTTGAGTATCTTTAAATCTCGACTCCACCATGTTTGTCAGCATTTTCACATGTATTTCATGCTGCTGATCAGCCATCTGTTTTTGTTTTTCTAGCAAGGGTTGGAATATATTCCACAGCTCATTTGCAGCAGGTGCAGGTTGTGCAGGTGCTTGAGTTGGAACAGCAGTGGATTGTGCTTTCTGAGCTTTTAACTGCTGTTGCACCATATCCTTTATTTCAGCAACTGATGTTTCAAGTTTCTCAACTCTGCCCGTCAATTCCTGATATTTTGAATCATCATCCAATTTAATGGAATCATCTGTTTCCCCACCAGCAGTGGTTGTATCAATGTGTGACTTAGGAACTGAGTCCCAAAAATCACCCATTGATGCCCCTTGTTCTTGGTACTGGGGACTTCTTTCTTCAGCACTTGATAACCCTTTGATGGTACCAGTGGTTGGAACCAACTCACTAGTGGTTGCCGAAGGTGCAATAGAAGAAATTGCCTTCAAGGGAGTCTTATTAATGAAACAACTGTCCAAATGCAGATCTGTTGATCCATCACTTGTAGTTGCTGCTCCACTTGAATTACCACCGAGAGTTACTTGTAACTCAGGGGGTGTAACCTCCTCAGTTGTTGCTGGGATAGCAGGGGTAGTAGCATCAGACCTAGTCACTTGTGGAAGTATACTCTCAGTGACAGGTGATAGAGAGGAACTGGTTTGTGTCTGAGCTATAGCAACAGCATGCAACAAGGGTATTATTGATTGTGGCATTATGACTGGTGAGGGTATAGGTGTTGAAAGAGACATGTCCTTGGGATCAGGACTGAGGAAGATGGATCCGATTGGGTCCAGAGCTTCATATTGTGGGGTCCCTGTGCTTACAACCTGATCCTTTTGTGAGGATGCAGGAGGAGTTTGAGGCAAGGGTGGAGATCTTTCTACCAACTGCTGTGAAGAAGTAGCAGCAGTGGTTTGTGGTGACATTTGTTTTGTCACTGGCAGTTTCTTTGGGATCTCATCTTCCAGAGTTGCCTTTGTTTTGAGTTTGGTGGGTTTTCTGGATGTTTTCTTTTTGGTCCTTTTGGTAGTGGCAGATGTGGGTTTCAAAGCAGTGGTAGTGCTGCTATGATCACCTGGAGCAGTGGGCTCAGCAGCAGATGTCTGAGGAGCAGTGGTAACTGCTAAATTCTGCTCAGACACCTCTGCTTTTGTTTTTATTGGTGCCAACATTCTAGTGAATGTTTCAGGTGTTAAACTTTTTATTTGAAAATAATCACCTTGTTTTAGCAAATTTTCATTTTCTTTTTCAAATTTTTGTTTAAAATAGTAGCTTAGAAATCTTGGAAAAAGTAAAAATGCTTTGCTATCAACGTTTTTTACCAAGTCATTAAAGATTTCCTGAGAATAATTATAATTTTCATTATTTAAGATAGCATAGCCCAGACATTGAATCTTCAATGGTATTTCATTAAACGCTGTTGTTTTATTTGAAACACACATCAAAAGTGTGTGAAATAAAAACCCTGAAATTGATTGTGGAGTGATTTGAATCGCTTTACCCTGTATCAAGGAGTTTATGGCTATGACTTTATCATCTTGTTTTTCAAGAGTAGCCTTGTTCCAGAACTCTCTCTGGGTTTGTTGGAAAATGGGGAGCATCTGCTATTAACAAAGTTATGTACTTTGATTCAGATAGGGTGTTGATGATGGAATCGAAGGTGTGGTTGTTTGTGGGTTTTGTGAGTAGACCCAAATAGTTGTGAGGGGATTTGTATGGTATGTCAATGGATTCAGCGGCCGTTTGATCGACCTCTTTGGAAGATGATGGTGATTTTGGTTTTGATTTTGATTTCGTCATTTTGAAAAGGAAGAAGAAAAACAGAGAATGATTTGGGATGGAGGGTTGAAAACTGCTTTGAGAAGAGAATTTTAGAATTCAATTCGACAGTGTAAAACCCTGTTTGGGGGTTTTGATCAGGGTTTTATTAAGGGAAAAATGAGTGCTGATGTGGCAGCGGTTACAAAGATCTTAGGGCTAAAAACTGACCACGTGCCAACCTCTGATGAAGTGTATGAAGAGTGGAGGACAGTTGTTTTGAGAACCACTGATGTACCAAGCCTCAGTAGTTACAACGGTAATAATGTGATAACAGTGGATGATTTTCACTATCAGTAGATAGCATATCAGTGGATAAGACACTGATTTTGAACATCAGTGCTTGCCAAAAAATTAAAGAATCAGTGGCTGACTTTCAGCAGTGGACAGAATTTAGGAAACAGATGTTTGAGCAAAACAGTGGTTAGAGGTAAGATAATGGTAATGATTTGAAAGACTCGTATGTCAGCAACTGTTTTGAAAATTTTCATTCAAGTTTTGCCACATGTCATTTACACATTTTGAAGTTTTTACAACTCCTTGACAGTGGTTTAGTACCCCAGATGATGTAAACTTTTTACTAAGGCTACTCATTCTTGCTATAATATTTAAATTAAAACAAGAGTACCCCAGTATTTCAAAGTCTTTTGACAATCAATCTTTGATCAGTTTTAAGACAAACTTTAATTAGATATGACCTTGACACTAGTACCAAATTCCTTTTGATCTGTTTTGAGGATAATATAGCCAACAAAAATAAAGGTTATACATCCTGACAGGAGATTGAGACTTTTACTATCAAAAATCAGTAAAGGTTCAAAATATATTATTCTTAAAAAAAAATGAAGAATGATATATCCTGCCTTATTCGAGGGAATCCTTTTTCAGAAAAATAAATAAAGGATTTTCAGAAGACAATATCAAAAGGAATCTGGTAAAAATTTTCACTGAAACTCCTAATCATATCAATCTCAAGTTTATGAAAATGGTTAGTGGTTTGACAACAGTGGTATGAAATTTTAAATGCATTTTGACCACTGTTTGGTACCATTTTCTTGTTGATTGATTGACAACAGAAAAATGAGGACACAAGATCACATGAGTTTTCGAAAACCCTGGTGTAGATTTTGTTACCATGTGATTATTCTGAAAATTTGTCTAGTCCATTTGAAAGTTTATTCTCTGCGAATACTATTGGTACCTGAACCTTTTCCTGCACACAGTTGCTTAATGACCATTTTTACCCCAATTTTTGAACTCTTAAGTGTTTTGTGTTTATACTCTTTACTTTTGATTTCAAAAGTTTTGAGATAAAAACACTTTTGAGTTTTTGAAAATATTCTTCTTCCCTTTTACCCTTCCCATTCATAAGTAATGAAATACTTACTGGGAGGTCTTTATTGAAGAAATTCTTAATCCGGAATCATTTTGCAGTAACGTTTTGAGAGAATTGGTCATATTTGCACAAATTTCCAACCAATCTCACATTACATATGATACGGACTATATTGACCCCTGTTTTTCAACACTTAAGATCAAGTGACTAAAATTTTAATTTCCCTCTTTATCGTTAGCAAAAACACTAATGTTTTTATGAACATAGGTTTTGTTAATCCGAGGTTCATGCTTTAGCATCTAATATAATGTAAACATCACAAATTTCATAACAACAATTGAAATCAATTTTGAAAAGAAGAAATAATACCATAGTTTAACAGACATGTATTTAGATCTGAAAACCATGAGTGACTTGTGTATGACATCACTAGTTGTGTGAATTTTGTGTGTCTTATGACATCTTGGTTGTTTTACAGAGTTTTTGAATAACAGTTTTGAACTAATTACTCGTTACTCTGTTTTTCAACTGAATACAACCAACCTTAGTATCAATGATTTTTTGAGCTGAACTGTTATGTCAAATTGATTGTTAGATCGAATTTGACTGTCCGAGCTCTGATACCAATTGTTAGGATCGGAGGCTCTAATGATTGTGTTAGTTTGTATAGATTGAACAAATCAACAGAGATGAACAAGGTTTAAGTGCAGCGGAAATGAATAACAAACTTTGTAAACACAATCAAAGGAGAATATAGTTTGATAAACATTTGCTTTTCATAGAGTCGAAAGATTACAATTCAAAGCAAAAGATTACAATGCAAGCTTACAAACTAAACTCCCCCTCAGCCTGATACTTCAGCGGTTGGTTGTACAAGATGAAAGGATTGAATGGAGGAGAAGAACTCACTCAAAACGATCAAATGTAACAGTACAGAGTACTGTTCCATTTATAGACAATCCAAACCACTGAGGCATCTCAGCTGACGTCACCATGAAAGCGACGTCTAACAGCCTAACAACTTGTATCTACTGTTCTTATACAAACACTGCTAATCTTAACCACTGACTATACATAAAACAGATGACATACTAAACTACTGCTCTCTCTTTACATCAGTGCTTTCCTCAAGGTTGATCAGTCCTTGATTTGGCAGTGCTTTGTCATCAGTAGATTGTACCAGCAGTGCTTAGTTCTCAGCAGTCTTCTGGGCTTCATCAGTAGTTTTCAAGAACAGCAGCAGTTGTATCCGGGCAGTGGATATAAGACCATCAGATGTTATAATCACTTTCAAGGGAGAAGACTTAGTGTAAACAACTGCTTATTTCGAATCCACTGAGTGAACCAGTTTTGGCTTTCATTATCTGTTCCTCTGGTAGGGTTTGATCCCAACATGGGCTATTCTGATTCTGACTTTGCCAAATGCAAAGATGACAAGAAATCCACTTCGGGCTATATCTTTATGTTAGCAGGCGGCCCTATCTCTTGGAAGAGTCATAAACAACAGTTGACCACAACTTCCACAATGATGGCAGAGTACATTGTTGTTTATAACGCAACCTGTCATGGAATGTTGCTTAGAAATCTAATCACTGGACTCAAAATCGTTAATTCCATTTCTAGACCATTGAAGCTTTACTGTGATAATTCAGCTGCCGTTAGTTTCTCGAACAGTAACAGTTCGACTGGAGCTGGTTTATATCTCGATACAAAATATCTGTTCGTACGTGAACGAGTTGAGGAAAATAATCTTTGTATCGAGTATATTAGTACTAAAGATATGCTTGCGGATCCGATGACTAAAGGTCTCCCTCCTAAGGTTTACGAAGAACATGTTCGGAATATGGGATTTAGTAAAGACCTTATTTGAGCATATTGTACTAGCTTACGTTTTATGTTAATGAAATTTCCTCAGTTTGATTTTGTATGTCTCTTAGAATATGTTCAACCGGTATAATGGCATATAGACAAATAAAGTTACAAATCAAACAAAGGGCTTATGCGTATTTTGATCATGACGATTAGGCTTTAAATTAAGGCTATAGTATGACTAATGGGGGTCCTGAGTCGCATAATGATTCAACGGCTGTATTTCTCTGCTATAGTACTTGTTTAAGGCTAAAATGAGTGTTAACTCCTGATCAGGCTTATCTAATACTCATAGTAAATGATTACTCGGCTAAGTGGGAGAATGTAAGATTAAATATATTATGTTTAATATTTAATCTAGTCATTTACATAATATAGATCAAAATATATAATAACCTATTAAATAATTAGTTGGTAATTGTTGATGGACCATATTACCCTTATTAACTAATTAGGTTTCCTCTTGGGTGCTTATATAAGGAGAATTATGTAGAGGTTAAAAGGTTACACACTTAGACATAACCTATTAGTCATAACATCATCATCATCGACCTCCTCTCCTATAGCCGATACCCTTTTCGGTTTAATCAGTCACCATCATCAGTTAGCACCCTAAGGAGGAACCAGATCACACTGACAGCTATGTCGAACTCCATGGCTTCTTCTATCACTGGATTCTCCACTGCACTGTCTGCGGTGACAGGTATGTTTTCATGTTTTCCATTATGATTAAACAGAACTGATCCAACATCATTATGTTGCTGAATATTCATCGTGTTAGTGGAATGTTCATCGTGTTAATGGAATGTTCATTATGTTGTTGAATGTTCATCGTGTTAATGGAATGTTCATTATGTTGCTGAATGTTCATCGTGTTAATGGAATGTTCATTATGTTGCTGAATGTTCATCGTGTTAATGGAATGTTCATTATGTTGCTGAATGTTCATCGTGTTAATGGAATGTTCATTATGTTGCTGAAATGTTCATCGTGTTAATGGAATGTTCATTATGTTGCTGAATGTTCATCGTGTTAATGGAATGTTCATTATGCTGCTGAAATGTTCATCGTGTTAATGGAATGTTCATTATGCTGCTGAATGTTCATCGTGTTAATGGAATGTTCATTATGTTGTTGAGTGTTCATCGTGTTAATAGAATGTTCATTATGTTGCTGAATGTTCATCGTGTTAATGGAATGTTCATTATGTTGCTGAATGATCATCATGTTTGTTGGAAGTTAGTCAGTTATGTTTGTTTGTAATTGCATTGATTTGTGTTGGTATGTAGATATGGAACTGTAGCGTGTGTAAGTTGTGTGAACTTGTATGTACGTACATATGAATGGGATACGTATGAATGTACTTAGATATATGAAAGTGTATATACGTGTATGTGAAGATGTGGGTTTTCAATATGTTTGAGATTACGTACTCCTAACCATGTTACTATTGAGAATGAAATAAATGGAGTGCAGGTATGGGAACGCCGGACTCTCGAGGAATTGATGTCGGAATCGAGTAAATAAAATTGAGAGGATGTTTCAATGGAATACCTTACGTAGTTAGAATGTGATATAGCCTTTTAAGTATACGTATTAAATTATGTATGATGTTACCATGTACTAACGTGTTGGTTATATATGGTGACCGCAGGTTAGTCAGATATTCATGATGGACAAGTGAATGAGCATCAAGTTGAAGATCATGGATTGTACGGGAAAGCGGTCACGTTATTTGTAATCATTTGTTAACATAGTTATATTAAATAAATGATTAATGATGTACTTATGTTAGAAGGGTTGACCTAAACGATATTTAAGTATGTTAGAGTAGTAAAAATAAAGAAAATTTACGGTTCATTTTCCGTTGCGTCGATTTGGGTCAAATCGTGAATAGGGCCGGCCCATGGGCCAGCTAACTCAAGCTAGGGCTTTAGGCCACATATTTTATAGGGCCTCCAGCAAAAAAAAAATTATATAACATGTATTGCATTTTGGGCTTATAAACAAAGGAGTGGGCTTAAAATATTGGGCCGTGTGATTAAATGGAAACGTGAAGGACAGAAGGAAACACAGAAGTCAGAAGATTAAAAGATTGGGCGCGTGATTCTTGGGAACGTGATTCTGGGGAACGACAGAAGATTATCTAGGGCAACTAATTGGCAAAGGAAACAAGCGTGAAGGCTGAAGCGACTGCCAAAGCCAATCGACAATGGATTTGTTCTTCTACAGTGAATCCATTTTGCAAATTTGTTCTTGATTCTGAGTTCTACCTGCAATAAAATAAGCTTCAACAATAACTGTAAGTAATCTTTCTTTTGATTTTCATTAAAACTAAGCTTCAACAATAACTTAGTTTTCCGATCTACAGTCTTGATGAGTCTAATCGTTGCCAATCACAAATTCATAGTAGATCTTGTTTTTAAAAATTGTAATAGTTCATGTATTTGGCAATTGCTCATTTAGATAACTTATATATTTATTTGTAGTCAGCAGATAACTTGAGATTTAGATAAACATGTAGTCTTTGTTTTTGACAAATGTGATTCTGGAAGATATCAAGCTTGGAACTCGTCTTTCCCAGGTAATTTTTTTTCCTGCAACTTATATTGTTGTGATAATTAAGATTGTGTAGTGTTAAATTGTTAATCTGGAAAGATTGGAATTGAATTTACAGTCAAACCAACGGAACAAAAATGAAATCAAATTCAAAGCCCATATGAATTTAACTGAACAAAAATGAAACCACCCATCAATAATATAGATGAAACAAAAAACTGTAAAATAAGGTAAAAAACAAAATATTTGACAACACGGCTAAATCGGGAACTGAAAATTGTGATCCTCGTGAATTTTAAAGGGCCTCAAATTTTTACTACGCTTTGGGCCTCCAAAATGGTTGAGCCGGCCCTGATCGTGAATAGGGTCTTACATTTTATCTGTGTTATTTATCTATTTTATATGTTCGTATTAACATCCCACCTTTTATAACTAAAGTATGTTCAAGTTGAAAGAAAAATTATGCGTTTTGAGTGATGAAAAAAAAAGACATGAAATAAAAATACATGTCCTTTTCGTGTATTGCTCAAAACCGAACCACAAATCGTAATGTATAACTGATCAAAACATGAAAGTATTATTTTATAATTATAATTACTTTTTAGCATATTTTATTTATTACAGATGCCGTAACGAGCCGAACAGATTCCAGCCAAATAACATCGGGACTATCAAAAAAATTACTGGTATTTATTTTTATGGTTTTCGATTGATGTAAAACATTTATTTGGGTTTTCATTTTCGGTTGTAATACCGGGTGCCAGTACCACATTGATACCGCAGTAAATCAAACTGATATCGATCGAATTTTCGCTGCAACACGCGGAGATTTCACTAGTTTTCTAAAAGAGTGTTAGTTAGAAATAAAATATTTACACGAGTTAATTACATAGTTAGTCCCTGTGGTTTACACAAAGTAACAATCTAAGGTACTAATAGTTTAAAATCACATTTCAGGGTATTAACTTTTGATTTTTTAACAATCTAAGGTATTAACGTTAATGATCTGTTAAAAACTAACTCTGACACCCTCATGTGCAAAAAATGTGAGGGTATTTTCGTCAAATATCCCATAGAAATTATCAAAGATGTTAATGTTCTGCACTTATGTCGAAAATCAATTTTTTGACTTAATAACCAGATATCTACTATGTAAAAGATCGAATAACAATTCAATATTCAATAACATAACTATACTCGACTTGCCTCTGTTTCTAGCGGCAAAATAGACAGCAGGGGATTGTGTCTAACAGCCGATTTCGATTTTCTCAAGCACCCAAGACCCTTAATTTGAACTGTACTCGACTTATCGCTTAATTTGATGTTGGGGGTTGTTGACAACGCGGATTTCGAATATAAATCAGAACCTGAACCTTCACCATGGCCTACCTCTTCATCTTCTATGTCAATACCTTTCTTATTTTCCACCAAAATCAGACACAAGATGGTCCGATTTACTTGATTAGAGGTCGTATTCAAGGTTTCTTGCACCAGATTTGAGGGGAGAGACGAAGGAACAATCAGAACCCAGTATTCTATCTTGCATTTGCCCAACTTCCTTGCATACATGATCCAAAATGCCAAAAAAATCCCTTACAATCATAAAAATTTTCAAAAGGTACACACCCTCTTTCACCGTATCGCCATGAAAATACTCCGTTGCATCTTTAACCGATGCCAACGCCTTCTGTTCATCCATCTTGATCCTTTGAAGCTCTGTTTCAGTTTCCTTAACGAACAATCTCATCGATCCATAAAAGTTTCCTCGTGTACTTTCCATATCGTGTAATTCCATCACCTTCTGATCGGATTTTCTGCAACCCGAGTTCAAGTTTCAACACGTAACCACGAAGAACATCTGCATCCATCCCCGCTGACTTAATTCCCGACTTAGCTTAACCAAACAAACCCTCGTTGCACCCACTTAAGTCTTGGTTAGGGTTAGGGTTTAAATTTGGGATCTTGAAAAGGTTTGAAAGATGATGAAGAGGAGATTGGAGTCTGATCCAGTGTATTATTATTTAAACAAATGGACTGTGATGACGAAAAT
Organism: Helianthus tuberosus; assembly: GCA_030545235.1. Classification (NCBI taxonomy): domain Eukaryota; kingdom Viridiplantae; phylum Streptophyta; class Magnoliopsida; order Asterales; family Asteraceae; genus Helianthus; species Helianthus tuberosus. Next base: position 136,568,368 of record CM060385.1, on the reverse strand, counting down.
ACCCTCACATTTTTTGCACATGAGGGTGTCAGAGTTAGTTTTTAACAGACCATTGACGTTAATACCTTAGATTGTTAAAAAATCAAAAGTTAATACCCTGAAAGGTGATTTTAAACTATTAGTACCTTAGATTGTTATTTTGTGTAAACCACAGGGACTAACTATGTAATTAACTCTATTTACACCATATCAAAATCATGAAATACTGTTTTATTTATTTATTTTTTTTATAAAAGAGTGTTAGTTAGAAATAAAATATTTACAAAATGGTGTTTCTGTAATAGCGTTTACCAAAGTCGTGTAATTTTTTTAACCAATTATTCAATAATTTATTGTACTTTTTTCCCTCTAAAATCAACCCTTACCTTTTTTTATTGTTTTAACCAACCTAACAACCTAGTGTACTTCTTTTTGGTTTAACCAACCTACCAACCTATTGTACTTCTTTTTAATTAGAGTAAACTGCCATTTTGATCTCAGAGTTTGGTCAATTTTGACACTTTAGTGCAAAATTTAAATTTTTTGAATATGAGTCTATGTGGTT